>JAYKAV010002075.1:527574-749916 GCA_035582835.1 Phoebastria nigripes | reverse complement strand
CAGATGAAGGGACACTGATACAAAGGGAAAAAAAAAAAAACTACACAGCACCTTACATGAGAAAAGCCCTGCTCGTACACTGACAGTCATAAGATTGTAAAAAAAAAAAAAAAAAAAAAAAAAAGTACTTGAAAGTTTCAAGTGCTTGAAATCACGGATTTAACTTCTCTAATTTCTAATCTTATCAGCCAGGTCACTAAATATGAGATTTCAACATAGCAAACATAAAACCTACGAAAAAAGCAGATGTTTTGAGCATATGGCTCATTTAAAAATAGATGTTAAGAAGTTATGCCCCCCGAGCAGCCTGAAGTGTTAAATGCATTAGAAATTACCTTGTTACATGTCAGTTTGGGCCATGGGCATGTCTCATGAACTTTTGGCTCAAAAACAATACACAGCACTGTCCCCTGCAGCCAGGCTGGTTGTTCACTATTTTAACTTTGATGATCTTAAGCTGAACAAATAAAGGGACAGGTTTATTCACCCGGCCTCTCTCCTAGCCAAACAGGACTTTGTAGTGAACTAAAAATCCTTCTGCTTTCCTTCCTGAGACCCTTAGACCAAGGAATTAAGTAAAAATAAGTCATGAAGAGAGTGACTAGTTTACCTGCATGACACTTTACTGCTGGTTTTCATAAACGGCTCTTATTTGAAAACAGAGCACAGCTCTCCTGTCGTGGAAAACGTAAGCCCTTCTTAGATCTAAAATTCACATTTGCATACAGATGATGGGAGACAGATGAAGAATAAAAGAGCATGGGCAGAGCATCAAGTCAAGAATAGCTAGATCAAGCTGATCCAGGAGATGACAGGAGGTGTTGATGATATACAGGAAGTAAATACTGAGACTCTGTGGAGTGGTGTGAGCACTATTTACTATTTGCTTGTTAAAAATCAACATGCCGTTGAGGGTCAAGGATGGCTTATTTATTCTTACCCTTTTCCCAGAAGGCCTCTAAACAGTTATGTACTCCAAATATTAAATGGCAGTACAGATGTGCTCGTTTATACACTGATAAGTATTTATAAAGCAATTATTAATTTCCACAGGATTATGAAGGTGCTGAATGGTTACACCCATTGACTGTGAGTTTCATAAATAAACCTGATGTGACATGCTCTATACAGGGCATGAGTAAGTTTCTATTAAAATTCACAGTCTAAAATGCATGACTACCTTATTGACCACATACAAAAATCAAACCATAGGTTTTCTGAGCTTAAGAAAAAATTTCCTGTATTCTCCACTGCGTCAAAGTCATCTATAAGTGATTTTTGTCATTATACCATCAATCTGTAAACCGCAAAAGATGATGTAGTAGAAGTAAGGTGTGTTGAAGTCAAATGAATTTTGTCATTAAAGTAAATGGATATCTGGATTTCACCCACGAAACAAGGTGTTTGCACAATTAGGAAATCACCACTAGTTGCGATGCTGCTCCATTGCTCGAGTCCCATTAGCCAGCAGGCAGCGGCATGCAGCACACCAGGCAAAGGTCTCTCTTCATATGCATTTTCACTGCTGCTGATTTCAGAGCAGTTATCCTGATTTGTGAGACAGAAGGACCAATCTTTCCTCTAGTTTTCAATAAAGAAGAGTATTACCTTCAAGCATTTTCTGCAGACTATTTCTCATGACATGGATGTTCTCAATGCCTATGAATTGAAACTTGATGTTGGAGTAGTTGTCTTCATTTTCATATCCCTTCCCTGCTGCTCTGTTTGCCATTGCATTGAGCTGAAAAAAATCAGGGAAAATTGGATGAAAACCAGTAGCAAACAGATTCTTTTCAAAAGAAAGCTCGTGGTCCACTGCAATAAATCAGAGTGATTTAAATGAGGCACAAATAGGAAGCATTTATCACAGTGTCAACACAACGGGTTAGGAATTGGGGATCTGTTTACAGTCTATTGCAGGGCGCTGGGTTGCTGAGGCTCTGACCTCTATTTCACACACTTTGAGTGAAACTTCATTAGTGAGGTTAGACACAGAAAAACACAGCTTATGTAGGACATAAAGGTTTTAATTTGTTTTTAAAAGGGTATTCTGATTTTATTTTTGATCAGCGTTATATTTAGTAGCAGAATATACCCAGGAGGTGGCAGTGTCTTATCTGCCATGCCACTGTTTCATGGCATATGTACACTGTAATGTTGCCCAAATTACTGTGTTTTACTGCTCAAATCATCCAAAAGTTGATACAGCTTCCTTCTCTGAAGCTTGGAATAATGAAGACAGAGTTGGAGTAGTTTTTCCTAAGTTTATAGCATCTTGGCTTTAGTTGTGTAAGACCACAAAAGATTTGAATTGACAAAATTACCACAAATATTTTAATCTGCAATGCAGCGCTATCAAATATTTTGCTGTGCTTCAGCAAAAAATATATTCAACTGGAAGCTGGAGTTTTGTCTTTGAATCTGTTACTTGCTTCCTGGCATGGGAAAGTCACTAAATGCTTCTTTAGTTCAGTTTTCCCAAGAGTAAAATTAAGGGTTTTTTTAATGCTTATTTCCCCCCCTTTTGAGATTCTTGGGGGAAAAGAAAACTATCTGCCAAGCCCCTTATGTCAAATGTTGATCTCTAGGCTGAAAACTAGAGCTGATAGAAGTGAATTAAGTACTTTTACTTTATTACCCTATCTATTTTTTTTTTATTTCCTACAGCAAAATCTCACTGCCCAATAGAAAGAAATTGTCTTTTTGCATGAAGTCCCTGCTCTTCTATGAAATGCATACTGTAAGGCTGGGGAGCCTTTGAACTTCCCAAGAAATATGAAGGCTCCAGGAGTAAACCTGGAAATATGAAAGCTCCAGGAGTAACAAAGCGACCCAAGTGGCAGGACCTCCACGTCTCCAAGCACAACTAACAGCTTCTGCTCAGGACAGATTTAAGAATTAAATAACAATGGGTATCGCACATCCAGACTGGAGGGCACTAACAAAGCTTTTGGAGAGACCTTATGAGGTATCAGTTGGACAAAAAATGACTTGTCTTCATTGCAGTGAGCCAATGCTCATCAAAAATCAAAACAAAGTATCTCTTAGGCATTGCCTAGGGGACAAGAGGCTATGCAGATAACTCCGTTTCCAGTTTATTTCCCAATATCGCAGGCAGTACTATTGATTTATTGCTACTGTGGTTACTTCTGAAACTCGCAATAATATACTTCAGTACTCGGCTAATGGTATCATGGGATATACAAGAATGTGTCTCTTCCTGATCTCTTCCACCCCAAACACACGCACTCCTGATATTCAATTTTAATTTGGAGCCGAATGCAAGCAATTGAGTAGGATTGATTGTCTGCTGCCAACTTATCTCCAGCTAAGATGAACAAGTCTGGCTTTTTTACGTCATATGTCAAAATAGGTTTCCATGGACCAAATTTGACCTCTTAACTTTCAAAGGAAACAGCTAAAGACTAAAAGCTTTTTATGCCATTATGATTTCATTTTAGATATATAAGCAAACAGACAGGTGAGACTGCTTTTCAATTCTTTTATTCTGTCCAATTTAATATGTGAAGATAGGGGATTTTTTCCCATCTTCACACTTTCTAGCGCAACCATTTCCATGAGCAGAACTTGGCAATAGGAATACATAGTTACATTTGTGGACCACCATTAGGAATTGAAACATTGCATGAATTTCATGATACAACAGAAGGAACCATACTCTAAGGTAGGAACCTAGGCAAAAAACCAGCATTTTCCATTCACTCAAGACTTGTGCAAAACTTCTTTTAACTTGTAGTATGCAATTCAGGAAAAAGTGCAGGAAAAAAAAAATTCTTGTCTATCAACCAGCAGTCTGCTGATGTTTTGACTATCAATGAACAATAAAAAAAAGATACAGCCTGTGAACAGCATGTCCTTTAAGGACAGAGTCCTCAGTGTGACTTGCTAGAAAGATATAAATTATCTGCTGAATCCTAATCTTTCTCTTTTGAAGCAGACATCAGTGTTCTAACACAAACAAAATGAAGCAGTCTCTCTCTGCAATAGCATATAGCTTCAGGAAGAAAGATCTGTACGCATGAGTCTAAGCCACCACAAGCCCCTGGAATCCTAAATGAAAAACATCTAGCCCCTAACTGACCTCACCCTCAGTACAATAAATGCTATTAACTGTCTCTGCCGTAGAGCAATTTTATCACAGAAATCCTTCATTAAGACAGTCTGAAATAGCCCTCTTTAAAAGCAAATAAATATGAGGTTAAATTTGCAAGGCTTTCTGACACTCATTTATTTTAAATATTGTCAGTTGCCAAACTTTGCAGCTGCCACAATATTTACTAACAAGTTTTCCACATCACCTACCAAAATTCCATCTGTTGCTCTTAAAGTAGTTGTTGCAAAGCTCTCTAAATTGTGCCTGTCCTCACTTGATCTCAGTGAATATGAGGAGACAACCTCTAAAAGGAACAGACGTCACTTGCCAGATTTCCTGGCATCTTCTTTAATGTGGAGAGTAATCGAGTCCTGTCTTGTTATCAAGAGTTATAGAACTACAGTGAGGGTGGTGAAACACTGGAACAGGTTGCCCAGAGAAGTGGTAGATGCCCCATCCCTGGAAACATTCAAGGTCAGGTTGGACGGGGCTCTGAGCAACCCGATTGAGTTGAAGATGTCCCTGCCCATGGCAGGGGGGTTGGACTAGATGACCTTTAAAGGTCCCTTCCAACCCAAACTATTCTATGATTCTATGAACTAATTTGTTTTACTCAAAAGCAGTAAGTTTATATTAGCTTCTTCTGTAAACACAGAGGAAGGAGAAAATGAAGACAGACAGTAGCCTAAGTAAAGCTCTGCATATGGTCATTCTCATATATTCAAATGAAGTGGAAACGAAGCTTTCTTCCGCAGCCAAAGCTTTTGTTTTGAAGATTATCATCAAGCGCAATGAGGGACAGCATATGAAGAGCACTTGGGAATGAGGAATTCACTGGCCCATCAATATTCATCATCTTTGCAAGAACCAGTTCTGATGAGAGAAGAGGCAGGTAGTTTTTTAGCTTCCTAGCGCAATGGGAAACTTTGCACCAGACTCGATAACTTACCCTTACATTTGTTAAAGACTCCCTGAGGAATGCCAGGAACAGCTTGCACTGATACCTATCACTTCCTACATGCTCTAGATTTATACATGCATTAGGAGCTGCAAAATTAACTGTAACAGCTCTTACAAGGCCGTATTTGGCACCTGGGATCACAGGAGCTTTAGAAAATCAGTCCATTCTTGCAGCACAGAGAGAGATAAGTAGGAATGTGCATACAAATTTCTTTATATCAAAACTTTTTTCTTCCAGATAAGTTCAATGAAAACAAACAGTTTTCATCTGCTGACTGGCTCCTGAAGAAGCCAGCATTGCTGGAAATATGCCATCATTTATGACTGAGCGAGCCAATTTCACTCTCTCCACTTAAAGTACAGGCTTTTTTCACCACACACAGGAGGTGTCTCACCAAAGTCATTTATGAGAAAAGTTTACAGGATGGAACCTTCCTGTTATTACCTTGCAAAACATCATTAATAGCCAAGTCAGTAAGTGTTTAGTAATAAATCCCATCAATCAGTGACCTCCTTAATTAGGGAAGAGTACCAATATCATCAGCCAGGAAATGCTAAGCTATAAATATTATCACATACAGAAAACCGTTAAACAAGCATTATTTAGGCAGCCAGGTCTGTACTTCCTATCCAAAGCCTGCTCTGAACACAGTCGTACCAATCCTTTCCTAGTGCTCATCGATTCATTTTCTTCAGGACCACGAGTAAGGTGGTACCATCCTCGTCTTCCCAATAAAAGAGAAGGAATTGAAGATCAAAGTAGTCACCAAACTACAAAGCGCAATGACACATCCCAAGGCCCTGATTTTCTGGCTACTGCCTCCCATTACAGCTGTGAGCGCTCAGCACTTTCCCACCAGCCCCCAGGTCTTCAGTCAATCGCCAACCAGACAGGTTCCTCGTTTCTGCTCCAGCTCTGCCAGGTTTGCCCTTCCTTGCTCCATTCCTCATGTTTCTCAGCTTTAGCGACCTTGGCCTTTCAGGCTCTGTCACCTGATCTCAGGATGCTGAAACAGCTTCCTTGTTCCTTTTCCTCAAGCCTTTGCTCTCATTTTTCCTTTTCCCCCGCTATAGGTCATCCTATATCTCCTCAGGATTTTGTGGAGATTTGCCCCTTTGGTTTCTTTTCCTTCACATGCTTTGGTAACTTCAGCAGGGAAGCTACTGATAGTGTGAGAAAGAACATATCCCTGCTCCCACCTCCAGGCACAGAAGCCTATCTAGTCCTCATCACCTTGAGCTGTTTGCTAGCATGCCAAATTTGGACACAGGTTTTGTTAGCTTTCATCCTCTTCTAGATCATTACTGAGTTTCTGTGTTTCTGCACAGCGTAATTTTTCTAAAGCTTGTATCTTGGCCAAAGATTTTAGTCAATTATAGAGATACGGTGTCTGAGATCACTATTTACCATATTTCAGATTCTCTCTCAAAAATGCAGAAGTGCTGGAGATATTCAGAGAAGGTCTCCTCAATTCTTGTAACCTGAGTAAATGGTCTTTCCTTAGCCTCGTGCACAGGTTGTTGAAATTTTCCCACTTGCAAGAGAAATCTTGCATGGAAAAGTTTAGTATAAGCAGGCAGAAGCTTGCAACATTACAAAGAACTGTAAATACAGTTTTATAATGGGAATTATTTTTCACTAGCCTCATCAGTAACACAGTTATTGATAGTTCCTCTGTGTGGGGAAACAGTTACTATTCCAAGTTATTTATTTTTCTGTATCTTAACATTTTGTTAAGAACAGAAAAGAGAAAAACTCAGTGTAAAGAAAAAAAATTCTAAGAGATAAAAATGTGGGCAAGGTTCCTAGTTAAGATTCCCCTGATAAATCCTGATTTACCTGTGGAGTTACACAGGTGCAACTAAGATCAGAAGTATGGTCAATTATTTGGGCTGTGCGTCTTCCCTAATGTATTCAGCCCAGATTCAGTCTTGCTATGTGCAAGAAATTTAATCTACTTACTTTGGGCCGAGTGTCAACAACGTATATGAAATCACTTCCTGGATTTGCTTTTCTAATGGCCTGGAGCATCTGTTCGTCCTCAAGGCATCGAGCACTAAAGCCAGATAAAGGCTGGCTGCTTCTACATATGGAGGCCTGCAGAAAAACAAACAAACAAAMAAAATCAACAGAGTTATGAAGCAGAAATTATTTAGTATCCAGAAGCATTTACAGAACCAACTCATTAGATGTTTGCATAGGTGTACAGGTATGTGGGAAGGGCAGAATGGTAAAATGAATTACATGTTAATAAACAAATTAAATTTAAAAAGGCAAGGAAATATTAAAACAATACAACCCTATTGGCCCAGGTCTAGTCTTGAATCCAAGTTTTAGAGCTATTTTAAATATAGCATTTCCCTAAAGTGCAATAACTCCTGAAAGGTGGTCTCTAGAGGATGTGATGAGTGCAACATTGCAATGACAAGAATGCTTGTATAACATAAAGAATGGGTCCTTTTGCACTGTCACTCACACTTACCAGTTATGATACTGATGACACCCAACTTGCACCAATACATGCTTTACTAAACAGCCTGAGACACCAAGTGTCCAGGAAACAAAAATGCATAATATGCAGCTAGATCACTGATGGTGATGTATTTTTAGCACTGCCTCGGGAGAAAGACCTTACTGCGTGGGAAGTGGGTCAGGCAGCCTGACTCCTGGAGTATATTTATTAATCAGTGCTATTGCAGAAGGCAAGAGAGTTTCTCCACAGACCTATCAGGATCAGACCTCCAGATGAAACTAGGAAAGAAGAAACAGAATGTGAAATGGGTGAGCAGGGAGGTTTTTGTTTCTGCTAGGCAGAGGGCAGCTTGATCTGTAGAGGGCAAGGGGCTAATACATGCACTTTCTAAGTACTGAACATAAGCATGAAGAGAATCTGCCTGCTGAAGGTCGTGACCCATGCAGACTGCCCTACAGATTACTTATTACTGTGAGAAGGGACATGCTCATTTTCAGCCAAGTATTTGAACTATCAGTAGTTAGTCAGTAAAATGTGGATCTTTAATACAGAAATCCTCAGTTGTGTGAGAGCCTGTTCATACTTTATTAATTGTTTTTGCAAACAGATTATTAGTTTTCTAGAGTCTTGCCTGCTGATCAGCACACATTCTGGTGATTTAATATATGCTTATACCTCCTTTGCATGAAGCAAAAGATACATATGAATATGTCCACAACCTGTCATTTTAATAGAAGGAAGACATTTCTCTCTCATTCATAGTGTACCATACACAAGGCAGATATGGCCCTCAAGATTAAGGTTAAAGTTAGGGTTGTGGATGAAGGTTGGGATTCAGGAAAGTATGAGCTGGAGCCCATTATATTATACCATACCGGGGACCCAAAGGTCTAAGGTAGGAGCTGGCACCAGTATGAGAGAAAGGCTTGGGGTTAAGATCATGTTTAGCCCGAGCTTAAGAAACAGCTGCACTGCCAGTACTGCAAAACTAGGAAGATAAGCTGACCTAGTGACCATTGGATATCATAAGTGGGAATCATTACCCACGATATCCATGAAGAGATCACCTCCTTCTGACCCAGGCCAACTGCTTAGGATGAGCATATATGTCTATAAAATTTCTTGGGCTATGTTTAAGTGTAGGGCAAGGATGAGGTCATGTTTTGCTATTGCACAGGTTCAACAGATAGTTCCAGAGTTTGATCTTATCATATTCACACAGATCCTGTAAGATGCAGAGTAAGGTGTCACATCATCACTGAATTTGTCAGTACCAAAGAGCTATGGGAAAGTTCTGGGTATGAAAGACTGAATGAGTAGCACCCGTCTCCCCTGCATGCAGCAGACCTCTTCCCAACCTGCTGTTACCATAGCTGTTCAATGTCTACCATCACAAATCTCACCCCACTCCTGCCCATTACTCTATTAGCTGGCAACTCATGCCAACCTCCAAACTCACAAGGAGGTGTTTCCTCCAACATTCCCAACCCTTCTCCTAGCCTTTTGAACCATGAAGGATCCAGGAGTAAACACAATACTTCAGATCCTGGTGGTCTGAACCAACCACAACAGGGAAAACATTCAGGCTGAAACCGTGAAACTCATCCAAACTGGATCACTATATATTGGAATCCAGCTGATCCCTGAGACCTTTTCTTTCACTGAGATTTTGAAATGTCCAAGTGTTTTGAATCCTAGATATCTGTATTTGGACTTAGTTGATTATGCAAAGTGATTAATTTTGAAAATTTTGGTCCGAATGAAATATTAAAGATAATATGCAATTTATGCAAGAGTCTCTATTTACTATTTAAATCTTCCTATCCTCCTGTTTTGTTGCCAAATTCATAGATATTTATGGAATTCTGATGAAATAAGGGAAAAAGGAGAAGTCAAAATAATGTCTCATTCCTTCCTTCTGAAGCTTAAACCTATGATAGGGGCCACTGTAAAGATAAGATTTCCATGGAGACTGTAGCTTATGATTCCTGCCTGTGACATCCTATGGAAATATCTCCCATCCCGCGTGGCAAACTCTACAGACGCCCTGTAATCCCACACTAGCTCTGTCTCTTGGGAAGTCCTGGCCATCTCCCAGCGCTAGGGAAGACTTCTCAATGCAGTTGCCAGTCTGAGACTGAAACAGGAGGAGATATTAGACACACAGATCTACAAAGGGGACACCATCCTCCTAATTGGTAATGACAGCTGAGCTAAGCCAGTCCCTAGGGGGCTGGGATGTAAATTTAAAAACACTCAGTCCACGGGATCCTTCAGTCCAAGGGTCTCCTTTACCTCAGCTGCCAGAAACAGAAATGCAAATAGTCTGGGTACAGGTTTTTTCCAAATGGTTATAGACAAGTGAGGCAGTTCCTCACTCAGCCCTGAGAACATCTGTCAAGGAGAGCGGAAGGTGGCACTCCTTGCTCTTATGGACACAGAAAGTCTCTTCAACAAAGCCACGACACTCTGCTTAGCCAAAATTTGGTAGCTTTCATCCCTCCCTTTTGGGTCTATTCACAGATCTTTTCTTCAGAGACTACTCCTGATTCTGTAATTGTTGCAAGTATAGTTTTTCCTCCTCCTTGACTTGCTCTCAGACTGTGGCTACCAGATCCTAAATTGCTCTGTTCTCCTCCCAGTCACCTGCTAAGCTGCCTGCTACTGGCCTTCACTCTTCTGCCACCCATGTTTCAGGATCTCTTGTACTACTCCACTTCTTTGTGATATAGGGATCACACTTTTTTTGTGTTAGCTGGATGATGAAGCTGGGTTTAAATGATTGTATTAAATGCCTATTAATGAACTAACCATAATTCCAGTGTGTGCCCATATGTACAAACCACACTAACCAGACTACACTAATCATCTTTTAATTTTTTTTTAAATAAACGCTGATTTCTTCCTGTGAAAGCTTACTAGAAGAATTACGAAAGCAAGGCCAAAATAAGCAAACACTTCAAAGCTACAAACTCGCACTTACATTGTTATCCTTGCAGTAGTAGGAAAGAGCTGGGAAACGCCTTCGGCTCCGAAATTTAGAGCTGCCCACCATGATGTGTGCAGTCGCAGACTTTGGTACATACACTTCCGTAGGATAGGAGTCACAGACCTGTGAAGGAAAACTCTGCTTATTTGGTCTACAAAATACAACATTAGCCATCTCCACAGCAAAAACAAAATACCAAGGAACTCTAATCTCAGGGATTCATAATCGTTGTATACACATCACTGACATTTCTCAAAACAGTGTTTTGAAGCTGGAAAGTATTAATTCTAACTTACAGATGGCAAAACTGAAGCAGAAGGGTTGAAGGGCTGTATTTCCAAATGTTAATTCATGCCTTATTGAGAGCACACAGGTACCTTCATACCAGAAAAGATTCATCATTACGTACAGCAAGGTTGTATTTACAACTGCGGATTCCTCTGTAGCAGAATTTGGAAGTAAGGATGGGAGTGGGTGAAGTTCTCAAACACCCCTCTGTTATAATGGGAGGGGACTGTAGAGCCAAATTTTCCAGCAAATCTGATAGTAAAAAAAAAAATGACAAAATAGGGACTTGGAGAAAAGAAATTAATCCCTGTGAAATGGGGGTAACAAAAGGGAAGCAGCCCTGACAATGCCTACCACTTCTGAAAGGCACCCAATGAGCCTGCAAAAAATCCCAGAAGTTCCTCTGGAGACAAGCGGGACCACAAATGGGGTCCTGGTCTAACTTCCTTTTCCTGATACTGCCTGTGGCATTCTGGCTGGGGTCAAAAGGATATCCAGTATCTCCCTGGGACTTTCTGAGATGACTAATGGAATGAGGACGCACAGGAAGAAATTAGGTTCTGAGAGAGTCAGAGATATGTAATGAAGGAGAAAGAAAACGAAGGGCTTGTGGTTACAGATGCTGCTGTGGTGAACTGGGTTTTATTCATGATGCCATTTTTCCTACACTTTATCTTAAAAGAGGTCAAACATTTTTTCCACTTGTTTTAACAAAAAGAAAACAAACCCTGACAGCCCATTCAGTCTTCTCTGAGAACTTCACAGGCCTTCCTTAACATGGATATGCTCCTCCAGCAACAGAGCCAATGGAGTGCATGGACAAACTTCTTTCAAAAATACTTCGGTTATTATTTCTCACAATTAATTAAAATTCTAGGGACTTCAATCATACAGGACTGAACTAGGCAGGACAGCAGGCAGCTAGGAAGAGATATGACCTGTCAGATGACTGTGAAAAACACTAACAGTCAATCACAGAGGCTTCAAAAGCATTGTGAGGATGGCCAGTGAGGAAAAAATGTTGCCAAATTCACTACTTAAAGTAATTTTTTTTCTTAAAATGACTGTGTAGTAATTTTATATAACCCTACATGTCAGGAAAATGCTCATTCGGACACACAATATTAGGTATGATTTAAACTTCTCCCCAGGCAGCCAAGTACTAACGTTTAAAACTTACTGTGTACAAGTTTTCTGTGTTTAATTTCCACATGTATTAAACAAAGACACATCCTTTCTACGTGCCTTTTTATGTGAAAGAACGGAAGAACTGCACTTTGCTACATGTGTGTACAGCACTGAGCACAAAGGGATCCTGCACCTCCACAGTCAGACTGCTGATTCACTTTACACCCTCTGTAACAGAAAAATCACAACAACTCACTCCGTAGTCTCTGTTTACATCGCTAATCTGCCAATAGTTGTTTGGAATACCCATCCGATTATATTCTTCATTGAGGTCCACAAGCTTCCAGCCTTGTTCTCGTTCTTCTTTATCTAATTTTGGATTGAATGAGAAACAATACAGCTCTTCGTATTTCACTGGGAAAAAAAAAAAAAAGCAAACAAAAAACCCCAGTAAAATACTTCAGATTTCTCATCATGAAATCACACTTCAAAGCCAAATTTGGTATTGTCCTTTATGTAGTTTCTCTTTTAAAATAGTATGCTTTGCTAGACAAAAGCACATATCCTGGCTTATAACTATTTTCAAGTATACTTTGAAAGTACTGTGCTGTTTTGTTACTTGTATATGTTGCAATATATGTGCCTTATTAGTAATGCCACTTAAAATATACTGTTCTGCTAGACCTCTTCTCTACTGAACTGTAAAAGCCTCCCCCAGCACAAAGACAAAATGTCAGTGATAATATGCTTTCATCCAAAGAAAACTAAAGTCAGTGCCAGAATAAGCACTTGTTCTGCAAAAGAATTTGCTGGCCAGAGGTAGCTTAGAAGTCCCTTTATTAACGTAACATCTGTCCTGTGGCGAAGACAAAAGCTCTGAACAATGGACTATGCAGCACAATCTTCCAAAAATGAACTAACTCAGAAGTCTTTGTCCCCAAATAGGGAAGTTTCCAATAGATTCAATGAAATTTTAGTTTTGTGGACTGCAAAATTCTGTCCTTGAATTATTAGCAAAGGCATTCATGATACAGATGTTGTAATAGCATAAAAATAGCATATGTTACATCAATCATTTCATCATGACCATGAAGTCATTTAAGTAGCTATGCCACCTGTCACCATCGGTCAAGGACCATATAATAAACTTTGCTGGTGATGGAGTTTTTAACTTTTTTTAGGAGTATATCTGTATTTATGCTAATGAGTATCTTAATCCTGGTGACCAATGGCAGCCAGACACCATTGCCATTAAATGCCAACTGTCACTGATATGAATAACTATTCAGCATATAGCTTGAAATTAATGTTTTCATTGATACTTAAGATATTGTTATGTCTCGAGGGCATGTTTCATCCTGTTGCTCTAAGCTCCATAAAACTTTCTGACCAACAGAAAGCTTTAACTTTAGAACTGAAGTAAAGTAAATCATAAGTTGAGTCCTCTCTGATTTCATAGTTCCCCACTGATACAGGTGTTTCACAATATAATTTTAACAAGATCAGTAAATTAAAATACTGCACTTTCTTTTCTAATAATCTATACCTAATAAGCAGAGTCTTAAAACACTACAGTAAGGAACTTCTAGATATAAAAATAACAACAACAAAACCAACTACAATATTAATAATAATAAGGCTTCCACCTTTTTCAATAGAAAGTCTTTACTTTTATTTTGATTATGTCTTTTAAAGGTGTAATTTAAGTTATATTTAGCTTTTTAAAATTTCAATTAAATTAATTGTATATACACACATACCCCACACACAAAAGTATGAACATAAGGAAAGAAAACTTCATGTTAACTCTGTCAGGAAAGTACTGAAAGTCAACAGTCATGAGTAAGGAGAAAGAAAAGAATGATTTGCACATTGTCTGACAGTTCAAACTCTTTCTGTACTCTCTGATTTCAAACTCTGTCATGGCACAGATTAGGAAGACAGTCTGGTTTATTTCTCATCTGCTAACATAAAGTTTTAGCATAATCCATAAATCCAATCTGAGCTCATTTTAATAAAGTGCTTTTGGTAGCAATCTGAGCTCTTTTTACTGCTTTCTTGTCAGAAGCATCTGGATTTTCTTTCCAACTGGACCTGCTGTTCACAGGCACATGGGAAGCCTTTAAAAATCCACCTATTAAAATATATCCAGGTTATTTATGACAGAAGTCTGACTCAACGTTACAAATATTCTTACATGATGGTTTCTATAGGTGGTAACAAAAATGTTAAAGTATTAATAGTCAGTGCCTTAAAGCTCAGTTATCAGCTCTTCTCCAGCACTTCTAGGACCTTCCCTAATCTTTCACAGTTATTTTGCCATAAGCATCTGCAATCCTGCTATTACACCTGTAAGAACTGTTATGGTCAGCCTGTTTCACAAAATGGGTTAATTAAGCAAAAAGACCAAACTCAGCTGACAGCTTGACCTTATTAAAATGCCATTAACAGCTGGCAAGAATAAAATCAAACACAGATTTGCTTCTTTAGCGTAACTAGGACATCAGATAACATAGAATATATTACGCCAGTACACAAGATGGGCTTCACTCAGGTTCAGTTATGGTGGAATGAATGGCACAGAATGAAAAATAGAGCCTGAATGAGTCAAATTTTCTCCTCATGAAGTAAAGGGTACCTTATAATGTTGAGTATTATCTTAAGAAAGTACAACTTTGTGCCCAGACAAAAAGACACAGCAGAGCACTGTCAGGGTACATTTGGCTCAACTGGCAACTGAAGCCTTCTAATTTTAAGTAAGCAAGATTTTTTTCTGCCTCACATGAAGATCAGGTATTTTCCTGGAGAAGGAAAACCACTGTGCAGCTGAACTATGCAAAAAGCTAATTCTATGGTGCTCTTACTGCATCTTCTTCATTCGAACCTTCTTGACCATTCCAGTCTGCCACTGAACTTGTATTCAGGGTCCATAGCTATTCTTTCCTTCGTCACTCTGTAGGCCCTGTTCTGGTGCATAGCAGTACACACACCTCCTCCTGGCTCCAAGGAAAGAGCCTTATGGAATCACATTCCTTCCAGCATGCATGAACACATACTTGCAGCTGCGGCCCGTGGAATTAATCCACATTTACATCAGCAGAACCACTGACTGAATTTGTCTCATTGTTTTTAAATTTCTATGATTACTTTAACCTGGCATCACCTAGCATATCAAGTTACATCTGCTGCACTTGCATATTACTACTACTACTGCTATCCTAATTATAGAAGGTGCTTTATAAAGTTCAGTAACTGTGCTGGCTGACTGTGCAATTTTTCCCCCTCTACACAGTAGGTCATAGAATAGAATCATAGAATCTCTTAGGTTGGAAAAGACCCTTAAAATCATCAAGTCCAACCGTAAACCTAGCACTGCCAAGTCCACAATAAGATAAAACTGGTGTTCTCCTAGCAAGATAAAAATTAAAGCCAATGTTGTCAGTTTTGTACAGACTGTGGTAAATGTTTTCTTTGCATACTGTCAAAATAATAGTAAAGGACAGAGGTTGGTGTTGTATTTCTACAGTTATCATTTAAAACAAACAATCCAGAAGCTTTGTCAGCTGGTTCTTAGGAGAGCAGCTATAACGCAGAGGATCAGATGTTGGACTTTGCTGCAACATTTGGATTTTCATTGAAAAGAGGAAAGGTTTCAAAAGGAATTTGATCTGAATTCAGAAATTCAAAAAGGGCACATTCAAAACCAAGGTAATAATAGGCACAGGCAGTCCAGTGGAATAAATCAACTACTTACTGCAAAAGCTTTCACTGATTTTAAGAAATTTATGCACAACACAGAAAGGGAAAAGTCAGACCTTGACATGACCACTAATTATATTGTAAGTTTTTTGTCACAGCAGGAACGTGAAAATTTCCTGGATTTAGAGACTTGATAGTATTTTCCTAAATTCACACTTACACAAGGCATCCAGTAAACAAGTTACACATAAAATAGCATTATAATGTATTTCATGGCCAGTGATAGCCTAGAGTATCATTTTCAACAAAAGTTCATGACATACTTTATGGAATGAACTACGTGTTATAATGTTCTTTCTTCATTGCTCCATAAGTGATTATTCTAATATGCTTATCTGCTCAGAGACCTTTTCTCTCATAACACATCTCTAATGAAGCCTTTTTTCTTAAACTGCAAAGTGCAAAGATGCACAGCTACATTTCTTCCATTATATTCTCCCTCTTCAGGATGAGGATGGACTTTTGTGCCAGTTTCCTTCTCATACCTGGTCGTGCCAGACGTATGAGAGATATGTAAACGTCATGGCAGTCTCGTTCCTGAGGGATGACCAGCTGGATGACCTGGAAGTTCTTGCAGCGGATCAGCAACGGGCAACCAGTGGCAGTGGTGGCCTGCTTCTCAATAGAGGAAATCTGGCTGTGAAGAACCTGTGAGGGAATTGAAAATGGTTATGCCAAGTGATTCAAATCTTTAGGAAGAAAAATAATTCTTTATAATGATGTGCCAGGGCAGGCACAGTAGCTTCCACTATTGTTTCAGAAAATCCTCACACTCCTCCACTTGTAGTTTTGTTCCTATCTCCAGCTTCAGGCTCAAGCAGCGCCTGATACGTCACCTACAGACAAAGAAGGGCTTCTGGAGTGTTTCAGCTGCTCAAACATTAGCCTGGTCATGCTATCCAAAGCTTTTTGTTTCTTTGCTTTAGTGTAAGCTAACAGTTGTCAGAAAAGGAGCTCTTCTCATCTATCTGTACAGTGAAAAGATGAACCAGCATCAGTTAGATAAGGCTAAAATATTGGGCCTCCTCATTGGCAGAATGGTAGTCCTGATGTAATTTTAAATACTGCATCAGATGAGGTGAAACATTACAATAAGAATCAGGAGGGGAATAGTGGGACCAAAAGAGGATGGAGTTAACAATTAGTACAAAACTGGACAAAGGATTCATAATTAAGCTACATAAAAGACTCTCAAACAGTATGACACCGGAGATATATCTGTACCTATATATATATATATGGAACATATGGTATTGATCCATCAAAATAGACAACTCAAAATACTACATTATGCAAAAAAACCCAAAAAAACAACAAAATCACTGATCCAGCACAAGCAGTTAGGGAGAGAGGCAAGAGCTGACTGAGTCAAGGTAGTAATTCACATTCAAAGCATTTCTCCTCAGTTCTTTCTGGATGATAAGAGCGACACTGTAGTTTACAGCAGTTGTTCCTCGGTCAGTCACATCTGGTATTCGTATGGTGAAGGTCCTTCTACACCTCTTACTGTGTTGCAATATCCAGAATCCATTGAAAATTTTCAAAAATTACCAGGCTGGAATTTCACATGCTCTGAAGTTATGAAAGCATCCATATGAACTAATTTACTATGTTTAAACTGTTCTGCAAGTTATTTTCAAATTACCATCAATAAAGTGCCATGCACTTACAGCTAACTGAAAAAAACAAAAAAACATACCCAGGTTTCTTTACGAGTTTCAGAAACATTCTCCACAAATATGACATGGGTAGCTGTTAAATACAAGGTTCCCAGTGCAGCTTTTCTTGAAGATAAACGATCAAGTAACCGAACATTTTCCACCTATACAAAGAAATAACAGAGGAAAAAAAAAGAAATAATTAGGCTATGACATAGCCTGCCATAGTGAGATCTCAACATCCACATTTTGTCCATTACAAACAAAGTAAGTTCTTTTCAGTACCATATGAAATGACTACCAGAACAGTATAACGATATGAGAAAATATGATTATATTATGTCATCTATTTCCAGATCTACCTTAATGCTCATTTCCCCACTTCTTGTGGTACCTCTGTATCCAAAAATCTGTTAGCAAAGACCTCCAAATACAATTTCTCATTTGAGCTCTTTCCTGTTGTCTCACTTTACCAAAACCCTGTGATAGCAAGGCAGGGCCTGCCTGGCCTTCAGCTAAACTCCAGCTCCATGTTGTCCATTCAAGCCATTCCAGAATTATCAGTCATACATAGGAAGCTACATCAAAAAAATAATAACACGCAGGAGATGATAGTGATAGAGTGCCTTTCTTCAGCAGGCCTCACTCGGGCTCCCAGGCAAGTCTCTGTTGATAGTTCAAAAAAATGTTTCAGCATTTGTCCCTATGCTCCTATTAAGGCTGACAGCAGTGGTCACACAGAAATTTTTGCCTTCAGTCACTTTGCAATGGGAATCAAGGACTTAATGCCCACTGCCCTGCCTCATTGGACACAAAATGGGTGTTCTCTCTTTGCTACACTCCTGACAATAGGCAAGTCCATAACACGTTATTAACTCTCAGATAACCAGCTTGTGGCTTGTACACCATTAATATTTCGTATATGGCATGTGTCACGGGCATTTATCTGACATTATATTGCATTTCTGACTGAGAAACTAGAACAATAAAAAAATCAACAAGGTGGATATTAAATGGGATAAAAACTCCCTAAAACAGTTAACAATTTGCTCCCATGGGTTTCGTGGGTTTCCTACTGCAACAATTTAAAACTAAAATTAGTTGTTTTTCCTAAAAAACACACCTAGTTCAAACAAGTTAAACCAAGGAATGCTGATTGTCAATATCATATAGCTTGTAGTAAATTATCAAAATGGTCTCTTCTGGTTTTATAATGTTGGAATTGTACCAGAACACATGCTTTTCATGCAAGCAGCAGCACAGATCCATGCAGCCTGCCCACTGCTGCAAAAAATCTTCAACACACTGGCTAATCTTCTCTACATCCTCTCTTCAACTCTTCACTCAAACTTAGAATTTCTTTTATACACATAGTTGTTTTCAGGACTTGAGGCTGATAACTGTTGAAGAGATACACCCCCATTAAAATCAAAAGGGACTAGTCTTGTGTTTGAAGTACAGAAGCTGACTTAAATGTTTCTCCGAGAAAATGGAAGAGGGGAAAAAGAAAAAGAACAAAGTTAAAGAAGAGACCTTATCACTTTTCCATTGAAATAAATGTAATTTTGCACCAATTTCCTGAAAACCAGAACTGGGTGCGACAAATACACACTAAAAAGAATAAGAAGATCAGCAAAATCAATCTGTTTTTTAATAATGAAGGGATTCCAGATTAGATTGACAGACACTTCCTAAAATGCTCTCAGAGATGGGATGTAGCCATGCATTCTCAAAATTTTGCAGAAATAATTCCACTGAAATCACACTAGAAACAGAATGATGCCAGCACCTAAGAATTACGTGTTTACAATGTGTATTCCATATACATTGCACTATTTTAAAAATAGGAATAAAGAAATCCTTAAAACCAAAATAAACCAGTTTGGTAGCAAAATGCTTAAAATCAAACAATTAGTAAAACCAAGTCTTCTCCCTCAAGGCCAGTTATAATCTGCTTTAAACAAAAATAAAACAGCTAGAAAGCATGGACAAAGTCTTTTCCCAGGACCATCCACTTCAGAGGTCATGTATTGGGGTGAGGAGGAATGGAAGAAACACAGCATTAACTCAGTAAGCAATCAGTAGTAAGCAAAAGAGGAGATATAAAAGAGCAGGGATGATACAAAATGACAATGTAGGCAGTCCTCAACTCTAAAAAGAACCCCCAAATAACAACAAAAAAAATGAGGTTTGTCTGGACAGAAAAGGTACCTACACTGCAGTCCAGCCAATGAGGACTCTGCTGTACAGACTCTGATCATGCCCAAGGCAGTCATCACCCCCAGATACCACCCTACAAACTGAGGTAGTTTAGGCCACGAAACACAAGCAAAGTAGACATCCACTTGCTTGCTTTGAAACTGCCACCAATGACAGGTGCACCATGCATTCGATGAAGAATTCTGTAAACAGGGAATGTCATTCCTCACTGACTTTCTCTGTGCCACACATGCTGTTACAGATCCTTCCCTCCATCCTCTCATTCCCAGGCTGAAGAGCCCAGCTTGTAGTTGCGACCTTTATGGAAGCTATTCCAGACAAGCTCTTCCAGACTTCTGATTATCCTACCAGAGGTCTATTTCTTGAGAAGAGGCCAAAAGTGCAAAAAGAATTCAAGATTTGGGTGTATGACAGGTTTGTGTAGTGGAACGGTGATGTTTGCTGTTTTGTTCTCTATTCAATTTTTAAAATTTTTCAAACATTGCTTGCTTTTTTGTCCTCTGCTGAATACAGTGGGGTTTGTTTGGTTTTTTTTTAGAAATAGCAATTGTAACTCTAAGTCATGTCTGCATACGTAAGTTAAGACCTCCCCATGTGTATTATTTTAAATGATTAATTTTGTCCGTCAGTATCATGAGACATTGCTGCAAACCCCTACAGCAATCTTTCATTTCTCCTACTCTGAATAATTTAAGTACTAGCAGTGAACTTTGCCACCTCTGGCATCTCCTCCCCTCCCTGTATCTTTCAAAACCTTTGTAAGTTGAACATCACAGGCTCTTACAGATTCGTTGGATCTCTAGTAATGAATTCTCTCCATTGCAAAAATGGACAATATATTCTTACTATCTGCTTCTTATTTTTTAACTAGTTATTACTGAAAGGCCCATATCTCTTATCCTATGATACTTCAGTTTCTTCAAGAGCCGTTGATGAAGGACATGCTCAAATGAGTTTTGGAAGACCAACTGGCTTCTATCGAATGGATCTCCCTCATCCATATGTTCAGTTACTTTTTCACAGAAATTTTAGAGATTCTGGGTTCCTCTATGAAAGCTGTGCAGATTCTTGCCCTTTTTATCATACTTACCCATAAATTTAATGATTCAGAAGGGGGCCTAGGGAGTATTGCAGCTTCTACTAATTTTCCTTAGATTAGGTGTCATATTTATCACCTCCATATTTTTCAGACTGGCAAACTTTTTAAGCATTACACCATTGTTACTGGCTTGACAGTTTTGTACTCTAGTTCTTTTAATTTGCATGGATACCATCTGGTCCTGGTAATTTTTTACTGTTCATTGTTGCCAGTTTCTTCTGAAATCTCTTCTAATAATGCTTTTATTGGTGACAAATCTTCTGATATGTTCTTGACAGAGAAATGTGCCAGAATGGGTATGCCCCTAAATACCTTCCCTACTTTGATCACTTACTAGTCCTGTAGATTTTCTGTCAGGATTTTACCTACTTAAAGACAGCTTGGAAATGGCTTTACTACTAGTTTTTGCCAAGTTGTTCTTCAAAATCTCTTTTGGCCTGCCTTATTTTGTTTATATGTTTAACTTGTTCATGCTTTATTTACCTCATTTAGGCACAACTTCAACTTGAAGAAAGCCCTTTTACTTCTAATAAAAGAAGTCCTTTTAATAAGAGACATCCTCTTACTCCTTCACCCTGCTGTTCAGCTATGCAAACCTTTTTTTGGTCTTTTAAAGCCTTTTTTCTGGAAGTCAGCTTGCAGTGAGCTCCTATATTTAAACAATCTTCATGACTCCTATAAACATTTTAATTTTTGGCTCTCTTTTCAAACAGTTTTCACATTTTTATGTAGTTTCCTCTTTGAATTTAAACATTGCCATGGGAGATTTTTCCCCCCTTTTTTTGCTATTTCAAGAATACTGCATCTAAGTACGTTAGCTGCTGTCACACAGAAGTTTTAGCTGTATTTTGAACCAGGTTTTTCTGTCACTGCTTAACACCAGGTCCTAGAGTTATTTAGAATTACTTAGAATTACTTTCTGTTTTTCAAGATAAACGAATAGCCTCTGTATAAGCCATCATTTACAAAACCTAAAATTTTACTCAGACTCACCCCCCCAGCCCATTTATGCAATCTCAATATGGTAAATGATGTGTCCCATTGCTATTGCATTTCCTGCCTTCATGCCTGTTTGATCTTGTCTAGGTTGTCATAGGCAGTGCCACCATTTAGGTAGGACAGTCGGTACTACAGTCCTAATACTGTACTGCAGTCCTGTGGTGCTACAGTTCTATTTTTACTATTTAGTCTTGTAATTTCAATCTAGTGATTCTCTGCTTCTGTGACATAGTTAATCTATGAGATTTGACTCTAAGTTTTCTTCAAGACAAAAAAATCTGCTCTTTGACAGGCATGACTTTACCTGTCTTTCCCATGCAATTTGTCACTGATATTAGCCTGTCACATTGATTATTTTTCTTTCACTAAGTTTTTAACATGCCTATTACATCAACATTCTCATTTATAACCAGTAACTCTAGTTTTGAGATTTTTTTTCCAGACTTCTAATATTTGTCCAGAAACACAGTTCTATTTGGTCCAATTGTCTGTTTCTTTGCTCTGGTTAAGCGGAGCTCTTGCCAATTTCTATTTATTTGAGAATATTGAATTTTTCATACTGACAGAATTTTTTGTGACACAGCACAGCATCCAAAATGTCATGTTTTCTCTGTTCTAACAAAAGCTTCTCAGTGTTTCAGTACTTCAGTGTGGAGAAGTACAACTCAGAATGAGCTCTCCTACCAGGCTCAACAAGGAAAAAGTACTGGTTTTGAGATGATGCTGAAGACTTTTAGCTATTTTTATTAGCTGAATTTTTAGCTAGCCCTTATTTCTGCTGACCTCAAAGAGTACAGTAAAAGTCAGTTAAAATTAGTGAGAACCTCAAAATTTGGCTCAATAAAAATTAGCATGATTCGTTGATTAACCTTGCCTAGTTCTCACGTGATATATGTCCATCTGTGAATGTAGTATGAGAAAAATAAAGCAGGTTCACTAATAACTTGCCTCATGAATCACCTTATCATATCTAACATCATTTCAAAAGGGACAGGGAACTGCTTAAGTCTAAACTCTACCTGGATTCAAATCTATAGTTCTGATTTACAGCGAGTAAGTGGCATGAAGTGCCTTCAGGAGCAGTAAGGATCTCTAAGCTCTCTGGAGCTTGTTCTAAAAACTCTCTGCATAACCCCCTGCATGGATTTACGTGGTTTTCATCTGAGCTCCATCTGTGTTTCTGCTGCCTAGTTTCCAGTTACTCAAACTTTCTGAAAAAGCAGTATATTTTGCCCATGGACGGGGGGGGGGACGGGGGGGGGACGGGGGGGGGAAGTAAAATAGAGCTAGCCTTAATCTTAGATTTCATTCTGCCGATCAAAGGATTCAAAGAAGGAGCCTTCTTTCTTCTTCTCCACCCTCCCAATCAGGAAAAGAAAGCCAAGTCAAACAGTGTCTTTAAATGGTCTAGAGGGAACGGGAATATGTTCATTTCCACAAGAGAGGAACACACATTGCAATAGTGCTTTGGAAGAAGCTGAGTTTTTCTATCTAAAAAGCAACAGCATGCTGAGACATCAGCATTAATAGTAAAAAAAAATTAAATTCAATATCAGAAAAAGACACTGTAGTAATTTGTCTCCTATTTTTTCTCCAAAAAGTGCTCCATTTTTACATCAAAACTACTGCAGACTTTATTAGAGAACATAAGAAATCATGTATGTATTGACACGTCAGAAAAAAGCACATACACCACACACATGTGCTTTGCCTAAAATGAACAGCTGGTGGGAGAAGACCAGATCAGAAAATACCAGGTAAAGAATAAAAAAGAGTAAAACCAGCCTGTAAAGCTGAGAGCTGGAAGAGCTCAAGGAGCAAAAAAGAAAGCATTAGCCAAGCCAGCCTGCAGAGTGGCATCTAAGTAAAAACTTCAGTAATTTATTTGAAGCTGTTGCCCCCGTCATTTATTTTTGCCTGGTGACTGTGGTTGTCTAGGCTTAAAGAAAAGACTGCCAAGAGATTTATTTCAATGATTACAACCCCTTACATGGGGATAAATAAAGTTGGCCAGAAACTCTGTTTTCAATGCAACACAGATGACAGAAAAAAGGAGGCAAAAATAGAAGTTAAAGGGAATGCAGATTAAGAACAGATGGAAGGCACTTTTTACTCAGAGAATAAACCTGACAAATGACTTATGAACAAGGTTGCCAGGAGGTCATTCAATAAAAAGATGTCATATTAGGAAAAAGCATGGGTCAAAGCTTTATTCAGCCACAACTCCCTCCAGTTTCAATGGGACTCCCACCTAAGGAAGAATGGCAAAGATATGACCCTGAAAGTGTTCAGAAATGTTGGCATGCCAAAATGTTATTCCTATGTATATCCATGTACCCTAATTTGTTTTCATTTTTAGTATAGATTACTTCTTGAATAAGCTCTGACTGCATGGCCTATTTTTAAATGCTTCTTGAATATGCTACCTTCATTCTCACTTCTTTAAGATGTATTGGTATCTCCAAACACATGGCAGCATCATAAAAAAATGCAGAAGTTACTGCTACTTTTTCATGCTTTTTATAACTGCACATGAGAAAGCTCCTTCAGATGTAGGATCAGTTTTGACTGTGAACTCAGACTCAAGTAGGGAAAGGAGAGAGAAGCAAAGCTGTACAGCAGATTGGTCAGACTGGAAAAAACTATGCCTCAGACTGAAACCTCAGTCCCACGCCTCTCCACATGGCTTTGCTTCCTGAAACACCACCACTCGGGTACAGCAGGGAGATGCTATCTGACACAAAACAGTCTCTACTGTAGGATTTTCAAATAAAACCAAGTCTTGAATCAAGAAAAACCATCTGAGAGAGCTTTATTCTCACTGCACAGGTTTTCGGTCTGTGTGTTTGCTTCCCCTCTATTAGCTAAACCTGAAGTAGAAGATGCTTTAACTGCCAGTTCTGCCATGGTAATTGCCGAGCTGCCCATTATAATTATCACTGTGCATCTGGAAGGAGAACACAAGCGGAAAAACCTACCTGGCAGCCAAGAACAAAATAGCCCTGCTCCCATGTATCACCAAGTGCTCCCCGCTCCTTTAGGAGGTAACCTTACTAATTCCTCTAACTCCTTATCACAAAAAAGGAATAAAGGCCAGAAAACCCTCCCAGCCAGGACAAAGCTGCTAATTAAAGGTAAGCAAGGAATGTCCTAGCTCAGGCCACATCCTCAGGAGCTTCTCTGTTGTTCAACCAGTTAAAATTCATTGCTCTACAACAAAAGCCTGTTGAAGCAATTTCCAGATAAAAGCTGATCAAGTACCTTGACATTTGAGTGTACAAAGGAGTTCCAGTGATTCTTCAAGGGTAAAGAAAGACGGCTTTCCCAGCAGTCTATGCTCCTGAAAAGGTTGACCCAAAGCCAAGGAAAGGGGCCGGGCCCCTGTTAGGTTAGTGGCACACAGAAGCCTTAGAAAGGCTTCTTCTTGTCTGTCCAGGTCTTCGTCTTCCCTCGGGCTCCTAGACCGCCCGGGGATTTTAGCCACCTTCCCTACTCACCTTGTGATGTTACACATGCGAGTAAAAGCAAGAAGAAACTGAATCCTGGGAATTAGTGAGAGGACTGCGACCGGCTTCAGCACTGCAGGCACGCAAAAGCTAAAGGAAGAGCTTGTGCAAGCCAAAAGCCTGAGCCTAATGAGAAAAAAGGAGCACAGCTGGTATGGTTTGAGGCCAAGTGGAATACTTGAGCTTTCTTCACCCTGGTTGACCCCAGCTATCCATGTGTTTAGCATAATTCCTGAGTGTGAAACAATACAACATGCAAAAGATCAAATGCTGTTACAATTTTTTTCACACAAAGATACTATAGTGTTGTATTTGTTAAACAAAATATACAATAAGTGATCTTTTTGCATAATCTTGGAACAAGAATAAAGGAAAATCGAATTGCCAGTTGATGCTGCCATTTAATGTGGTTTCTATTCTGTTTCATAAGAATCATGAAAACCGTAGTTGATCCATGTAACTTTTTTATATTTCCATCTCTGAAAATATTTCCTAAGTACAGTTAAATAATGCACAATCAATCTGTAACACGGAGTCAGATGGCTGCATATGTCAAAAGAATCAACCAAAGCCAAAAACACGAAAATTATTAAATTTAAGTAAAGACACCTTAAGCTCTGCATTGTAAAAAGTTTCCTCAGGGCAAACCTGACAGGATGGGGGAAAATATTCAAGAAAAGTCTAAGCAAGTCTAATTTACTAAAGGACTAAAGTGAAACTGGAATACTGGAAAAGAGCTGAAAAAATTTACAAGGAATGACTTGTAATGTTAGTAAGACAGTGAACAAATTACCTAACAATTTGGATTAAAAAAACCCTGTTGTCTGCTAAGATCTATAAAAAGTGGGAGGTCAGTACCATATTATCAGATATAGCTGAGTAGCAGTTGTCTAATGGATGCAGTGAACAGTAACTTATTACAAGTGACTATGGTGTCAACATTGCAACAAAAAGCTCTTCCATAATGTGTTTCCCCTTTCAGTCCATACTAGATCCCATTTATCTAGAAAAGGAGAAGAGAGCAACTGAGGAATTTCATAAGTTTTCTGTGTGTTCTATTAAAAATCATATCGAACAGCTGTAATTTAGGAAAAAAAGTGCTTCCTCAAGTCAGTAAATCTTACCACATTTGCCAAAATTGTTTAGATTTAGTTCTGAAAAAATGTACAGAAAATTATTGTACTGCTCACAGCAGTGAGCTGGAGTAGGGAGAAAGAATTCTGCATGCAGCCAAGGGACACTGAAAAGAAATGTACGTTTAAATTCCTCCATTTGATGCCGGCTGCTCCGTTGCATGTTCAAAATTATGCCCTGTTCAGCAGCCTATTTTAGAGCAGCAGTACCAGCCCATTTGAGCTGTGCAGGCCACAAAAGATTTGCATTAAAGGTGGATTTATAGGACTCCATTTTCTCATGGTGGGGATCTGGCTTTCTCAGCAGGGTACACCTGCACACCAGGAAATGTCAGTGTGTATTTTCTGTTGCAAATAGATCATTCCTTTAGCTTATAGACACCGATAGATCAAATACCGCCCACTCGAGTCCATTAACAGCAGGCTTAGAGATTCCAGCCCTGACCACTCCAAAGCCAAACTTCCCAAATCCTCTGCTCCAACCTCAGTCTCCTACTATGCATAAACAGAAATCAAAGAGTACCCTGCAGACATGCTGTCTTAATGATTTTCAGTACCATTTTTTAAGTGCAATAAGTTTGAGAGTTACTGGTTTAGACAAGGATACCGAGACAGCAAATTAAAGTATGTGGCTATCCATGTTTTTTAGAGCTTGTTTTATGACTTTATCCAGCTGCCTCTTTATTGAGGGTCACATTATTGAAAATATGAAAGTCTGGCATAGAAAATCCAAAGGAGTTCAGCCAATTCCAGGATTACAAAAATATTTATATTATTATGGACTTAACAGCGCAATCTAAATCTAAAAGGAATAGACACAAACCTAGAAATCTAAAGATAAACTACTTTTCCAATTAATACAATGAGTCAATATACGGATCTCACAAGGGAGAAAGTGCYTTCCCACTCACACGATGTGGGAAAAACAAGGTATTTAGAGAAAGACTTGATTATTTAAAAAAAAAACAAAAACACACTACAGCCAAAACAGAAATAAAGTGCATATTGGAAACAGGCATATGTATGAAAATCAAGTTTCAAAAGTGAAAAAGCATTCAGAATAGAAGGGCCCTAATGCTAAGGGGAATGTAAAATAAAGAAAACCAAGTGAAAATAGAATGAAAAACATAAAAGACAAAATGCTAGATCCTGAGTCTTTTCAAGCCAGAGGAATTCTTTCATTGCCTTAAATGACCTTTGGATTAGGACCACTTGCTCCATCAGTGTTCGTGCTTCAGGACATAAATTTGGAAGCATCTTCCCAGATGGATCATGCTTTCCCTCACTTCCCTTTACATCGCCTGTTAGTTAGTATTCTGAATCAGATGTTTTGGTTACAAAATTAGAAGCACCACTAGTCTGTTCTAGTAAAACAGCTCCTGTGCTCACTTGGTAAGTCATTCACCTCACAAAGGTCAGTATGCTCCTGGGCTCACTGCAGATTAGATATAACCAGTAAACATTGAATTAGCTATTATATAAATGATCAGCTATCCTACAGACTCTTACTACTACACAGGCCCAGAGTTTTGAGATGATTAATATATGACATGTTTTAACAGCTTTACCTGTTTCACATGACACTTCCAATGGGATGACCAAATGGATGGATGGATGAAAAGGACCAAAAGTGATTTTTTGCTTCTTCACTATACATTCAAAAGAATGTATATTAATATACCAGTATGAGAAATATGACTCACATTACAGAGTGAGAAAACAGATCTAAGAGTAGTGAACAGATGAAGTTGATTATTATAACAGAAAATGAAGAAGGTATTAATGCCATCTAAGTTTCAGTATCTTATTTAGGTAACTAAGTTAGAAGCTTATGCACATGAAGAATAAATGGTGAATGGAGACTGTGAATCTAATCTAATGAGATTCTGGAAATTCCTTTAACTATGTCCCTGGAGCCTCTGTTCTTAAATTATATACCTAATGCTAAATAGTAAAAATCTCATCCCATAAGTAGTGATGCCCAAAAGGAAAAAACAAACAGGAGAAAAAAACAATGCAAACTTCGCCCAAATAAACAGAAAAGTGAAATTTCAGCTGAAATTGCACTCCAAATTTTTGGTTCTAGTCTTCTGTAACAAACAAGTTACTTGAAAAACCACAGTGGCATACAATCATTTAGATAATATTTCACTATGTTGCCAATAGAAAAACTGCAACCCCCTTTAACAAAATAGGATTTTTATGCATCATGTAGCAGTTTTATCTGTGCCACCTACTCCAAGCTCAAAGAAAAGGGAGAAAAGTGTCATAATTTTGTGATCTTTTGAAACCCCAGCAAGAGGATGTAGGGTTGTACTGCCTCACCAGAATAACACTGTTGGGCCAAACATGTCTGTAATACAAATAAATTTTGCATAGGCAAGAAAATTAGGGAAAGACTTCATGACTACAGCGTGCTCCTGTGCTGAGTCTGCCAAGGCTGGTTTGGCTCCTTGCCCTAAGTGATGCACGTCTAGTGCCTGTGTGGCAAATAGAAATAGCCAGTGCCTTGGATCACTCTGGCTTAGTTTTTTCTTACCCCTCCAGAATGTCCCTGTTGGTGCAAGATGAAGTTCAACCTGGTACGTTAAATCTAAAATCTATCTATAGTGGAGGCATTTCCAGGGCAACTGCAATGAATGAAATATTTTATTTATTCACATTAAAATTCCAGAAAAGTAAGAGATAGGTGTAACTAATGGAAAATGAAGTAACTATTGATGAAAACATTTTCTGTTTCAGTATGAAAAATTATGCCTTCCAAAGTTTTTCACTTTGGACAAAGACTTTTTGACTGTTTAAAAATAGCAACACTTCATTTTGAAAACTTCAATGCAATATTTCACAGCTTGAAATTTCATCTGCTCACCCCTACTTTGATAGACTCCCATCCCTTTGACAGCTCTCCCAGAGAGCTGGCACCCTGAAAACCCTGAGCACCCTGGAGTTCAGAAGTGAGACTTCCAACTCCAAGCTCTAGAAAGGGGAGTTTTGGGGGGAGGTGTTGGGAAGCTTCAGCTCTACTGCATGGACACCAAATTAGTGTCCTAACAGTGAACAAGCCTGAATTACCTGAGTTTCCAGGTTCCTGGTTTCACAGGGTGAACCAAAGTTCTCAAATCCATGGCCAAATGCAAGTCTCCCAGAACTTTGAGATGTGCTGGTTTGGTGTGGGCTGTGAGAGCTGCAGGCTGTTGACTGTGGACCTGGGAACCAAGAGCTAGCTATGATTAGGTCTCCAGATTGCAGAAGTGACCTAGGACTGTGGAGCTCAGAAACCCCAAAGTCTCCAATTTCACCATTGACTTGAAGGAAGGACTGTTCTCAGATCCCCAGTAATCTCCCGGGTAGACAGCCAGGAAAACAGCAAACTTTCATCAGAACTCTGCTGATGCTTTCACAGAACTTCAGCGACAACAATAGCCTTCTGTAACTCATTTTGGTCTGGTAAATAAGAACATGTCAATTTAAAATTATTTAATTGAAAAGTTCCTGGTAAGGAAAAATAAAATTATAAGAGCTGAAGAATGGAAAGAAGGTGGAGTCCAACAGAAACACTCCAAAAGAAGGAAAATAGCAACACTACAACTTGACAAGCCTGGGAGAAAGAAATAAAACATCCAAATCAGTGAACAAGAAAAAGGAAATACTGCTCAGGGAATAAAACAGCAGCAAAAATCTTCCAATATAACAAGACAAAGTCTGGTGTTCACATATATACAGTGGGAATGAGCCAAACTAAACCCGTGATGTGGGGGAGGAGGAAATCCAAGACCCAAAGTGCAATTCTGGCTATGTGATTCACTGAAATTACACTGCAATTATTTCTTTTTAGCAGGATTTAGTTTAATTTCACTAATAATGAAATTATCTTGAAACACACCCAAATCAAAGACAGCTCTGGATCTCCTCCAGTTCCAAAAGACATATTAAGTGACTTAAATGATAAAGATGATGAGAAAACTGAGGCTGAGATGGCCAATCCCCAGCTGGATTGTAGGCCAGTCAGGTTACCTATGAAAATATGATCTATGAGTGAGGTAAACTGTAAATATCATTTGTATCAAGTTTGTGGTCCATACAGTAATCAGGCTGTGGTTCTGACATCCAGTCAAATATAGCTAAAGTTTAAAAGTACACAATTCTCTGAGGTGGGTTAGAATAGAAAATAGCCTTGAGTCGGAATTTAATTAAACTGCTATCACGAATGCACAATAACCATGATTTGCATGACCTTTTGACCATTTTCTGACTAAATCTTTTGAGAATAATGGCTGGTACAAGATTTTGTTTAAATCTAAACTGACTAAAGGTCCCTTGATGACTCTAATTCAAAAAAAAATATTTTAGGAGCAAATTCAAAAGTGAGATTTTAAATCCGATCCCACATCACCCAGATATCCTCTGCAGTTCCTATTTTAATTTTATCCACCTCCAGTCTTGAATGCCAAACCACAGAACGCTTTTCAGCATAGTATATTATAAAGCTCATTTGCATTAAATTTATCATTTGTGCTCAAAGTTCCACAGCACAAAGATGGAATAAATGGAACCCAAAGAAAACTAAATTGCATTCTAAATAGGGAAGATTTATTAACACGAAAAAATCTATAATGCACAAAATCAGAGTCAAAAGTGTCCAGAATTAGTGTAGATTTTTAATGCATCACTTTGAGTATAAGCAGTCAAGTAGAATGACATGTTGAAGTCATTAAATGCGTCTGGCCCTAGAACAGGTTAAACATTTCCTAACCATGATGTAAAGTTAGAAAACAGTTATGGAATCAGAAAGCACCAGCTGAGCTGTAAGGTGCACTGCTCTAAGCTGTATACTTAGAAGAAAGAACAGAAAAGTGAATACTGTCCACCTTTACACAATACTTGAAAAACAGAAAATCAACTTGGCACTCAAAAGAGGTTGCAGTAAAGTGTCTACTGTAACCTGATGACCCAAAACACCAATAAAAGGCAARAGCCATGCCAGCCTCACCTCCTCTGCCTTTCCTAAGCAGCAAACTAAACAAAAGTTTAGCCAAGAGCTAGGACGGCTATGGCAAAGTGCCTGTGGCACTCCATTCCCTGGCTTGTAGGGGAAACAACCAGCTCACATCCCCAGGTGGTTCCTGGTATTGCCTCAGAACTGCTGCCACCTTCCCACATCACTGAAGTGAAATCGAACTTTTTCAAAAAGAACAGTAGCCTGAATATGGAGAACTTAACTATAATATCACCTCCTATCTCAATGGAAGGCACTCTGAGAGCAATGGTAGAAATGCCAGCTTAGCTTAAAAGTAGGTGGAGATCCAGCAACCCAGCAGATGTAGTTGGAGAGTAAAGATTAGGCTTGCTGGGTTCAATTTTGCCGTCGACCTAGATGAGCACCTGGACAAATTTTTTGCACTTTACATGTGTCATATATGAAGTGGATGTAAGTGATACGGGTTTCCTGATGGAGACATCGGGAAAATTGACTTGTATTATAAAGCTTTTATAACGAAAAGGAAGAACTATGGAAAGGAAAATAGACTGAAAACAAAAGGAAACAACACTCATTTACACATGCTGGAAATTTGTTTTGGAAAGTAATACATCTGGTAGAAAGATTTGTCATTATCATGAGAAATGGCAGCCTATCTTAAATTCTGCCTGAGAAAGGGATCATTGAAAGGAAATACCTTACCATAACATCACAAAAATGAAAGCACTCGAGCAACTCAAGTCATCCCAAATATTGTGTTAACAAGAGATACTGAGCCAAATGAATTTCTGGGCTAACTCCACTGAAGACAGCTGTTACACCAGGGAGAAACCTGATGTATTCTTTATTATAAGAAGACCATTCAGTAGGCCTGCTGCCAATATACAAAGACAAATGATACGGAACAGTGGTAAATAAAATAAAGTAACTGATTAGCAACAGTGCATGAAGTCCCCCTGTGAGGTAAACATATCTTCAGAGCTCTTTAGCTGTCAGCCTGCCCATGGCCAGACATATCTCTACACATGTTAACAAGATGCGCTTCTAGTCTGTGCAGAAGTATTGCTTGTTTATTTTTTATGACTGTTATGAGCAGTTTGTCACTTTTCGGGTTTTGGCAGTTATCCTAAACTATCTTGCTGCTCAATCCATACTCATGGCAGACAGTGGTTTTACTAACTTTTTAATTTTTAAAAGATTATTGGAGTTATATATAATTCTATTTAGCAATGGGTGACTCTTAGCAACTCTTAAACATACTCAGATTACAGCCTTCACACATAGGATGACATTTACTTTGTGAAAACACCATTGCTGCATATGTATGTATGTATAAGCACACATCATGCATGCACTCTGTGTTCTACCGATAGTATAATGATAGAACAATAGCGTTCAGTACATAAAATAGTGCGTTAGGGACTTGGCTATCCAGAAGGTCCAGGGAAGTTCCAGGAGGTCTAGGGAATACCATTTCAAAAACAATGAAGAAAAGCAGTTTTGTCTAACAGACAACTGTCAAGAGACCTGGTTTCTATTTCTGCTATTGACTTGCTACTTTTACTTGCTAAGGAGATACAGCAGTTAAATTCTTCAGAACCAGACTTAAAGGTATCATGTCTTTTGGTGAAAGACTAGACAATGTATCATTAGCAAAATTATGCAGTTATGTCAACAGCATGTGAAAGAACAGGATTGTTGAGCAGGTGGATACACACAGTCTGTTGGGAAAGAACCAGAATGGCTTTTGCAGAGGGAAATCCTGCTGAAGTCCTGTGACACTGTCACAAAGCACATGGGTAAAGGTGACTCAGAGGACATAATATATTTAGAGTTCAAAAAAAGCTTTTGACAATCGAAGGTTATTAGAGAAACTAAGTTGCCATGGTACTGGAGGAAAGGTCCATTTACAGACAAAGCTGGTTAAAGGACAGGAAGCAAAGACTAGGGCTTAATAGTCTCTTTTCAGGATGGAGATGAGTCAACAGTGAAGTTCTACAAAGTCTGGTGCTGGGACTGGTTTTATTCAACTTTCTCAGTGACCTGAAGAAAAGAATAAACAGTGAAATCTTCAAGTCTGTGGATGATCATAAGCTGTCTTAGATAGCCAAATGCTTTATCTGTGGCACAAAAACTCCAGAAGAGCCTTGCAAAACAGAGTGTGTGGGCAAAAGAGACACAGAAGAGCTTCAACGCAGATAGACATAAAGTAGTGTACCTATAGGAAAAACAACCTAAACCATATCTACACAACCACAGGCTCAGAACTGATAGTTACCACACAGGAAAGAGGTCTTGGGGTCATTGTTGACATTTCTCTGAAATTATCAGAATCCGGTGGGTTGTGATCAAGATTTACAGTGAAGGCATGGATAAGGTGAACATGGAACTGTTATTCACCAAATCCTCGAAGCTAGAAGCAGGGGGTGGGGTATTGAATGAAACTACTAAGAACTTTTTAACAGATAGAAGAAAGTAATTTTTTTGTACAGCCACGATCTACTGGAACTTGCTTCCATGCAGGCTGTGGAGGCAGAGGGTGTCAGCATGTTTAGACAGAGCTTTGACAAACTCACACAGAGAGGTGCATAAATAGACACTAATCAAAATAGGAAGGGTTGGACCTTGATACAACTGTGGATGCTGAGAGGGTGCAAAATGTGGCCAGGTTTACATGCTCCCCTTCTGCCACTGTCAGACACAGAGTAGTGACCTAAATGAACTACTGGTCCAACTGGTATGTAATTTCTTTCTGCTTTTTAATGACAGTTATGTTATATCAGATTTATTTTAATATTTATGAACCATCACTCACCACAGTTATATTTAAATTAAAATAAAAAACAGTTGCCAACTCCTAATGGACATCATGTGATACGGACCTGTTTTACTGCCTTTTGAAGGAAAAGCTTTTACTTGGGGCAGGAATTTTGTTTTCAGATATTATTAAGTTTATTAATTTTCTAAATATGGGATTTATCTTGATTTTCCATTTGGCTGGGCTTGCAAATCAAGGAAAGTGTCATTATTCTGAGATTAATACCTTTACAGAGTAGGGCAGTTGCTTGTCAAATTTCTCTCGGGACAAAATTGGATGGAGTCAGGAAATGTGATACTAGAGACTACCACATGATACAGTGAGAATATCCCTATATTCACATAGCTTTCCCTTACCTATTTTTACATTGCTGGCATTGGAAATCATTTAACATTAAATTCCAAATTATCAAAAACAAACTCAGTAAAAACAAAACCAAAAACCCAATACTGTTCTGGTGGCTGATTTTAAGCTGAGGTTTTTTGAGCAAACAAATCCAAGATATCAATTCTGCTAGGTAACTGTGGGTACACTGACTTGTCAGTGTATTTAGGAGTAACTGGAGAGATGAAGTGTTTCAATACTGACTCATGTTGAATGTTCTGGATGTTCTACATTTATGTAAGAAATGTTAAAGGATTTTTGTATCACTTGTACCTTTAAATCATGCCTTCTAAACTGCTTTATTATATTAGAGAGATAACCTTTAGCATCACTATAATGTACGGGAATGCCAGGAACCAAGACTGCAGAATCACCTCGCACTGAGCAAGACTTTCAGTATCTTGAGTCATCAGTACCTGTCATCAGTGCCTTCTCCCAGCTGTCGGATACAGAAATGGGTTTTACATATGCATAGTAACATTTTAAGGACTTGCTTGTAGAAAAGCTAAGAGAGAAGCTTCCGTTGCCTGCAACAGGGACTTGCCTGGGCCTTCCACCCACAGCAAATATAACCATTTATTTTTAGGATTTGTTCTACCCTCATTAATTTTTTTTCACTATTTTCCTCATTCATGCTTTCAGCATTCTTCAGCTAATGGTCAGAAACATCTGTTCAGACAACTTCCACTGGTTGTTTCCTACCTGCAGTAGGATACATTCTTATTATTCTGATATTCTTCCTTCCCACAAAGGCAGATAATAGATCATGAAATGAGATGAGAGGAAAGGCAGTTGTTATAAATGTCTATCTTCTTAATATATTTGCAGCTTAACATCTAAAGACCCAGAAATCTAGATGAAGTATGACGAGCCCCTAATCTAAAATTCATGTCATCATACTAGATAATGACAACAAACAAACAGGCACAAATGAAACACAAATAACTTCTTAATCGCAGGGGTTTGGGTACATAAATAAATAAATAAATAAAYAACATGAAAACATATCCCACCCCCACTTCAAATTAACATATTGCTCAGGTTCAATTTTTATGATTATTTTTAACCTCAATTTTCTGTATGAAAGCTATATCCTCTTTTTTAGAGCAAGATGGCAATTTTGTTAACAAATACAGGCCTCATGCTTAGAAAGCTATATAAAAGAATGATTACACTGGCCAAATGTCGGTATACAACCAGTAAACAAATTCATCACCAGGTCTGAAATACTGGGGTAAACTAAAGGCATCTGAAAAGCTGATAACACACCTCTCATTTTGGATACCTACAACTCATGGACAGTGTCTGCGTTAACAGGAGGGACTGAATAAAAGGCAATTAAAATGCCCGATAAATCCTCAGCCCACATCGCAAAACAACGCGTTCACCTCTCGGCGACTTTGGGCGGATTTCATAGCAAACTGGCTGAACCCCCCTCCCGCAGCAGCTACAACGCAGGCACAGGATGGCTGTGCACAGCCTCACGCCCGCAGGGCTGCGGCTAAAGCCTCCTCTCAGCTGAAGCAGAGGCCGGCAGGAGAGGTGGCGGGGATGCTGCCGCGGCCGGGAGCCCCGGGCGGCCTCTCCCCGCCGGCCCCGGCCCGGCCCCGGTGCCCGTCCGCCGGGACCCACCTTGGGCATCCGGATGTGCTCCATGGCGGCGGCGCCCAGCCGAGCTCCTCATGCACCTCCCGCGGCCGGCAGAGAGGCAGCCGTACGCACCCGGCCTCTCTCCTATTTTCTCCTGACAGCCCTGCTTTTAAAAAATATATATATATTTTTTAAATAATGTATTTTTATTTTATTATTCCTCGCGTTTTCCGGCGCAGGTAGGAAGGAAAAAGGGAGGATTTATTCAAAGCAGATAATGTGCCCGTGTTTCGATGCTGGCAGGTCAGTGGCTGGCTCCACCTCCCCAGCAGCTGCCATGCTGCCCCGGCGGCGGGGATGCTCCGCGCCGCCCCCGGCCCCGGCCCCCGCCGCAGCCCGCGGGGACCCTGGTCCCTCTCGGCGGCTTGCCCACCCGGGCACCGAAAGGCACAGCCTGGAGGTGGCTCTTCAGCGGGTTGCTGTCTTATCTGAATTACATCGCTCTGTCCTTTCTTTCAGGAAAGATAAGATCAGAAACATAAAAGGGAGCTCTGTCTGAGACCGCCTCCCCCTGTTTTTTGTTGTTCTCTGGCCCAGCGGGTGCTATATCTCAAAGACAAAAGCTACACTTACTGAAACTGAAGCACTGAATTTTGTGTATCTCAAGCTTTGCATGTCTGTTTTTCTGTAATTCACGATTTTGCTGCATCCTCAGATTTGCACAAGGGGAGATTTTTTGTGACACACAATTTTCAGTCTTATGTCTGAAATTCCTTGCCTGGTCCAAGAGATGTGTTACCTCTTGGAGCAAAAAGATATGCTACAGAGCTGGTTTCCCCAGCTTACCTGTGCAAAGATGAAGAACAGGTATCTCTAACCATCTTTGAATCACTATCATATTCTGAGCAAAAAGAGAAACTTTCCAGTGTTTTTGCCAATGTGCAAATGACTAGAGGTGCTAATATATTATTTCTGATAAACCATAGCCTTCAAGGCTTGTAAAATACCCTGGTGTTCTGTATTGATCAATGTATTCCAGCAATTCTTTAGAAATAGGGACTAGCCTCACCAAAGGATAGAAACAAATGTGGAGACCTGTCAAACTGCACAAAGGCCATGGCAAGAGCAGCAGAAGCTCCCTACATATCCTTCTCTTGCCTTCAGAGAACAGACCATGCTTAATCTATTTTGTGAAAGCTAAAATACGGGCTGAAAATAAGATGGAGCCACCAAAAAATGTGAATGCATTTTACCCCAAGGGAAAGGGAACAATGGGTATAGCTGTACTGGCTCCAGTCCTGCCAATGTTTCTCCACTCCTGCCACTTCCTTGCTAAGGCATAGCTAGATCGTTCAGCATCACATGGTTTTTTATGCCAACTCTTTGGGTAGAGGAGACAGAAGCTGTACTATCATGAGTGGAATATAAGTCATCCCTGGATTCGACCATTCTGTTTCCTTCCACCCTGTTTTAGCCCATTTCTGCCCTCCTTTCTCTCATAGTTCAACTGCTGTTATCAGGCAGGAATGGCTGGTATGAAACACTGAGACACCATCAACTGGATGAAAACTCTTCTCTTCTGGGAGTTTGTAATTATTCCATTTCACTCTGTTCACTCAGATCTGAAATGAGGGTTGGAGATACCATTTTCTATTTCAAAATTCACTGGATGGCATCCATAAAAGTGCATAAATTGCATAAAGCGCAGACTTCACAAGACTCTTGATCTGTGGCATATTTTGCTATTTTAGGCTAGAGCTATCAGAATCAATTAAGAATTAACCAACCATGAAATATGTTTCCTTTGTAGTTATGGCTGATGTGATTCACTGCATATATTATCATCTTTTGGCATTTGCTACCGCCAGTGAGCAAGTAAAGTTGGAAGAAAGCACCATTATCCTCTCAGTCCCCAGAAAGATTTACTTTTTCTCTGGTACATCTTGTGATTCATTACAGCCAAGTTCAAGTCCTACTGTTGATGGCAAGAAAACTCTCAGACTTAAGTGAGTATGCGCTTTATCTCAGCTTCACATTCATCAAGAGCTGCAAAACTAAGACACTGCTCAAAGGATACTGTTTACATAGCTATCAGTTGCTCAACATCCTGCCAGAGTTTTTGACCTGTCTTGGGCTGGTAAAATAATTAATGGGCGAGTGCAGCTATAAACAGAACTTGGGTTTAGATAAAAGTTATGCCTACTGCAATTGTCACGGAAAGCTGCAGCAAGCACAACCTTCTAAAAATTCTCTAATGTTTTTCATTTGCATTTCACACTGATGGAAACTGCTATCTTAACAATCCTGGAAATGAAATCCTCTGTCCACAGTGGAGGTACAGTGAGGGTAACAACAAAAAAATAACACTCCATAGTCTACTGCTCTGACTCAACTAAGATGTAGGGGCAGGAAAATTAACTTGCCATGCCTACATAGGTTTTGACCTATCTGCTGCAACTGCTAACGAAGTTCTTGATTAATGTCACATGAAGAAGGCCAGTCACTGAGGGCTAGAGTGATGCCAGTGTATTTATTTTTTATATCCATAAGTAGTAGAGTCGTCCAGTAAAAACTGAAAGCACACGTTTTATTTCCAATATGTAAAAATTTCTGTTATATTCAATGGAGTCACCTGAATGCTCAGACATTTTGCACCTGTTACTACCTACCCAGGTAGGCCTGGATTTGAATCATCATGTTAGATCTGGAAGGCTTTATAGATTTATTTGTGTTTTACAATTATATTTTACCAGTTTAAAGGTGGTTTCCTGTAGGCTCCATTTTAATATAATGCAAACTCAAAGAATAAATTTATGTACTTGTATTAATACTTATTTTCAAGTGTAGTCTACAGATGGTCATTCAGATTTATAGACATATATTAAATACTATCATGTAGGGAAGAAATTAACTTGAAAATGGTGGTATAACAGCTTTGTTGCTGGGACGACTATATCAGCATGACAGAATCCTCCACCTAAAGAGTCTGGTGTGTGGGATGAAGACGTGGAGGTTAGGGCAGCCCATGTTACTGTGGGCTAACAGCAGACAGTACTGGTTTGAGTGCAGGTCTGTGTTTGTGGGTAAGGGATGGAGCAAAAAAAACCCACAGAGGTTCCAGTGGCATCTCTAAGGAAATCTCCAAGGAAATGCTTCTGGACTCAGTGCTGGCAAGAAGTGGTTTGTGGGCAACACACTTTCTCCTGTGGTTCAGCATACAGGTCTTTGCTCAAACCAACCAACCAAACAGGATTGCCTGAAAGTCACCTGACTTTTTTATCAGTCTTCTCCTAATGGAAATCTCCAGTAAGATCCTTGGCAAAGTAGACCTTTTATATTAGAAAAAAGGGAAACAATACTGGTTTTTACCATAAAGTACAATACATTAATACATTTTTGAAAATTGTATATCTACACCTGTAATGCACTAAAGAATCATGTGACTTGTAAATTGGTAATTATGGATTAACAATACCAGCACATCATAATAATATACATTTTAGGGACATCTACTTTGTAGTTTGAATATTCTTTTCTTCCACCATTTTCACAGTGCTGTTTCACTGTTTTAACCCCTTCATAAGGTAACAAAACTATAATTTCTTATTTCCTTTCGTCAGGGATTTTCATGCCACTTTTTAAACGATAAAGATTAATGGTTTGGGAACATGCTAGTGGACAGACTATCACAGCCTTTTGAAATACAAATGCCAAACCCCCATAAATTCATGTTTGTTTATTTAAGGACACTAATATCAATGGGAGCTGCAGAACCTCCTTGCAGAAGTGTGTTACAGGAGCTGTATGACCTAATGCAGACCAGCTTCTCACCTTTTTTAAAATCCCAATGCATGAGAACCCTAGGAAGACCCACAGTGCAAGGATGTTGCTGAAGAAACAAGAAGCCTTTTGAAGAAGGTCTTTAGCAAGCCTCTTTCCAACACACCACATTAAGAGCACGTGCCCTTAGCAGGCACTGTAGCTTTGCAGTGCTACAGCTTGTTTCCAGATGAGCTTTCTTTGGTGCCAAGATCCCAGAGAAGAGATGCCCCAGCCCTGCACTGCTTTGTGTATCTAACACAGGCTCACAGTATGGCTGAAATGAAATAACTGTTGCCAGTGCAGCAAGGCAGAGCACTAGCTTGTTTTTCCTTCTTCTTGCCTCGGCTTCCAGCCCTGCAGGTCCCCCTGCCTATGCTCTGACTTGGTGTTTATCTGACTTTGGTGTTTGTAAGCCAAGTGAGCTTGCTGCACTGTTTGCTTTGTTTTGGCTGTCTAGTTTTCAGTTATTTTTGTGTGATGAACTGGCTTCCCGTGTGATGCAGAGGCAAGGAGGTCAACTGAAAGTGAGCAGTGACCAGTGAACCAGGTGAGTGAAAGGGTAAAAGGGGGAAATGAAAAACACAAGAAAACAAACCCAGAAGAGTTGGGCTGGGGACTGGTGAGGCAGGGTAATTTCACTCACTCAGGGGACATGGCAGGCATTCATGAACTGTAGCATCAAAACTCCTGTTTGCCTGTTACCTATTGCCTATTGCCACTACCAATAGCAGCCAAACAACCAAAGGTGCAAATGCACACATGCAATTTGTAGGTGTCTTGATAGTGTTTACACCTGGGATAATCAGTACCATGGATTCAGAAACAGTGTGTCCATTTATATCTGTTTCATAACTTTTGAACTTTTTCAGGGAACATGCAAGTTTCTCATGGCAAATGCACTTGGACACACAAACTTCTCCCCCAGTTAATCTAGCAGGAGCTACATGTGACAAGGTAAAGGATGCAGGGAGCAGCTTTCACTTTATTCTTTAACTCAGCTAACTGTTACTAGGTTTGACCTTTTAACTTTTCCTTCAAGAATTACTCAAAGCAATCTTTGATTTTGCCTTGTTATAAAACATTGTATTGTTATAAAAGCAAAATTATGCAGGAAAGAATACCAACAGACCTCTGGAAATAGGAATGGTTTCGATCCTATTCTACAGATAGACAAACTGATATGATATATGATACATGATACATGATACCTGGCCAGATATATGATAACTGGCCTGAAATGCATAGTAGAGAAATAAAAYAGATAAAATTCTAGAATTACTGAGGATATATATCCAGTTACTCACATGAGGATTCCCCCAATTGAGGAAACTGGTAAGATTTTGGCAAAGTGATAACTGTCTATTAAATAAGAACATTTCAACAAGATTGGAATAGTTAATCCAGCTACTCTGAAAATGCTGCATTTTTCATAATAAAGCATGTTAGGACAACCAGCTGGAGGGTACGGTGTCAGGAGGTCAGCTGTGATATACTTGAGCTGGTATATGTCATACCACATAGAGCAGTTAAAGGAAAGTATAGCAGTTAAAGGAAGGGGTCAGTTATTACAACAGGGATTGTAGGGGGAAAATGGAGAGAAGTGCTTCTCAATATAGCCAGTAGAGAAACAGACTCTTCCACAAGATGATTCAAAGCTCCTAAACTCTTGAAGTAGTGTAAATACTGCTCAGAGATTTACCTCATCCTGTAAATCCATATATATAGATATTTCTACCTACACTCTTCTGCCAGTTGGAAAAGCAATTGCTTCATCTTGCCCTTTACTGCTTCTCAGCAGGACACTGCTGTAATGGACAACTATACTGGGAACTGGGAACCTGTAAGAAAGCCCCCACCTCCCCCATACATTAGCTGTGCTTGAATATATCTGAGCAGGTCTGCTCCTAAGTTAAATCTCCAGCTGTGTAGAGAACCTTAGAAGAAAAGCTGATTTATTAGTTTTTAAAGAACTTACTTTTCATTAAAATCTAGCAGAAAAATGTGTTTCTTCCACTTAAAAGTGGGAATCAGATATTTTGCAAGTGGCTTTACTACAGAGTCAGTTATCAGCCATGAGTGACAGTCAGTAATTGAATTCTCTTTCAGAAGAAGTGTTAGGAAGCTGTCCCAGCTCCTAGAGAGTGATGTAGGGATTCTCCAAATTCTGGCATCTGTGATACTCTGACTACCTTTACAATATCTCATCCAGAATCTTAGGCAGGAAATATTCCCTTAACTGATATTAAAAAATTGTTTAAAAAGAAAATAATGCAGTTTTATCTTCTCAGACCCTTTCCATTGAAACATTCAGTCACAGGCTCAGCAACAACTTAGAAGAAAATAAGACTACTGAGTTCAAAGCAGACCACAGCTGTGTGTAGTCTGAAGCAGTATTGTTCAATGAAAAATGAAATCATGATAGCAAGGCAGCTTCCAACATTTTCACAAAGAAAATTTTCTTAACTTACGGGACTGTATTAATGGTCTGCCTAGAGCATTTTTCCCAACATGAAGAAAAAGAAAAGGACATGGTATATTTGGGCTTAGGGAAAAAAGAACAGAGAAGAAAGAAAAAGTGGATAACAGAGGAAATGTATCCCATGGTCTTTGTATAAGTATTAGCTAAAGCTATGTTTAAAATACTGAAGAGTTAGTTTATCTTGAAACCTCCCATAATTCAGTGAAGGAAATGTGGCCTTTTCAGTTATGAGATTTATGCATGAGTTTGTGATGGTAGTAAATTATTTTCCATTAGTCTCCAAATTTTACAGAAGCTCCAAGGCTATATGTAGGAAACAAAAAAATGGCATTTGTTTCCCAAAAATACATAATAAAAACTTCACTGAAATGCTGCTTCATATCCCAAATCCACACCATATGAAAGCATATTTTTCAGATAAATAATTTGTTTCTCTCTGCACTTCAGAAGGAAACCTTAAGATTAGGCTTTTTTTTTTTTTTTTTAAATAAAGTGCTAAAGCAAAACACAATTCTTTGAATGTCTACACAGAACAGCTGAAACTGATGTGATTCCTACCATCTTACTGGCAAGCAGCCATCACAGTAAGTGGCCAGAATCAGTTTTGGTTGACTCGTGCCTCTTGAAATCCTTCTGAATTTCAAGTGATTGCCTCGGCCCCTTATCTACCGTAGTGTTAAGGAGATAAGCTGACACTGTGAAAGTTGTCAGTGAAGTCTTGCTTACTAACCTTCTGTGAAAAGGAGGTTCAGATTACGTGATAATCTTTCAGCTACTGACAAGCAATTTAGTTTCTGAGAAATAGCTGATTAAGCAAGGGTCATAGAAACCTCTGTGTTCAGACTGAAAGGGTCTTATGATTGAATTCACATGTGCTTTTCCAAAATTTGGCCAGTCTTATACTTGAATTCACTCTGTTTCACTTTCACCTGGTCAGTATTTTTCAGGTTCCATTACTGCTTCTTGGTTTTGGGGAAAAAATTAAGTTTTCGTGTGGGTTTGAAGAAAGTTTGAACTGTTTCTGTCATTCCCACGCTGAAAGCTCTGAGGCTCAGAAAATGTCTTTTCTCTAACTCCTGAAAGTTTCTCATCCTGTGTAGTATTAGATTTATGTTCTTGATCTCTGACAATTATTTTCATGGGTTATGTATGAGAAGACAGTGTTTGATGTAATCTGTTCCCAGAGTGGAATGTCCAGGGTATTGTTCCAACATACTTCTGCTCTCTGGTCACACTCAGAGTGCATGAATTATCATGGTTGAAAGGTCCTCATCTGAGTGGAAAGGATGCAATCTCTAGAAAAAAAAATGTGTGAGATGAGATGTATCATTAACTGCAGATAGCTACAGATATGGTTGTACATAACTGTCCCTCTGAGGTTAACGGTTAACTAACTTAATGATTATAGTCAACACATAAAGCAGATGTCTACACTGTATTTTTGCTGCATGCCACAATATGAACCACTGAACTAAGCGAGTTGTTACTCGCCAGCTTACATCTTTAATGCTGATCTATGTCTGTACAAGTCTCAAGAGAACCATTCACATCCTACTGGCTCAATGGCTTTTCCRTGGTCTTGGTGCCCATACGGGGCAGACTTCTGTGGCTATGGTTGCCAGCTGTCTGCCTCGTGTGCATTATACATCACTAGGTTATGTAAGAGCAATACTCCAGATTCTCGTCCTTTCTAGTCCTTCCCTCTGCCTCAGAGATGCTACTGCTCGCTGGTGCTGTTTTGCAAGCCAGGCTATGGCAACCGGCCTGATGCTGTTGGATCATGCCAAAGGGGACCCCAACACATATCCAGATTTGATCAYCATGCAGAAACTGCTGCTAGTGCAGCTGGAAGAATCTGCTGAGGAAATACTCCTTAAAGAGCAGAATGTTGGGTCCTGGTCTGGGCTTTGGTTGGAGTCCACTGTGGTCTCCTCAGAGTCAGAAAAGATTTTGCCTCTATAAAGCTAGGAATGGGACTGTATCATTGTAGCCCAAGCTGACTATCGGGGGGGCAGAACTTGCGGATAAGAAGGTTCATATCCGAAAGCGTCTTATTTCTGGTTACTGCCTGCCCTTCAGCACTAATATACTCCCTTCTCATCATTTATCTCTGGAAAAGAGGGTGAACATCAGTTTGTAGACCTTTACTACTGCCCAGTCATGCTTGTTGCTGGCCAGCCAGTTTCCACAATAGCATGGTCATTGTCAGTGTGATCATCATGGACCGCTCCTACTATCATTTGGTCAGCATTAGCAGCATCCCAAAGAGCACGGCAACTTTCAGTCATTGTCAAAATTCACAGTGGGAAAATCAGCAATATTTACATTCTCACCCATGTTGTCTTCACCTAACTGATGCATTTATAGGCTTGTGATGGCAAGTCTTCTGAAATTTTTAATTTTTCAGAGACGAAGAAGCTGGCACCCTCTTCCCTCGGGGGGGTACATCAGCATCCAATGAGCTAGCACAGGTCTCCCTGCTACAGCAGGGGTATCCAGACAGTCTGCAAGCTTATGGCCAACTTTCTCTAGAGCCAAAAGGGAGCATTTATTCCAGCACTTTACTTTATGCTGGAGGACTCTGAAGGATAAACTAGGTGCTGGTAGTCCAATGCCAGCAAAATTATACCTGCCTGCTGCACTTTATCTATTGCTGCTTATCGGCTTCAGACATCCCTTCCCAAGGGGCTGCCCAGATGAATCTTAGGGCAGGAGCAGGCCTAAGCAGAGTAAATGTCCTTACACCCTCCATAGTATAAGACGGTACTGCAGAACTTAGTCAAAAAAAAAACTTTATGATGTTTGGTACTTGCATAGTAATACCTTGGCCAACATGGCCAGCAAGCAGTGTCAGGAATGTAATACCATATTAAATATTAGTGTAGTCAGCAGAATTAAAGAAAGATGGAACCAAACCGGCCAAGTCAAATAAACAAAGGCCTATGTGTCCAACGAACAGAAAAAGGAAAAGAGAAACTTCCTTCTCGAAAGGATTTAACTGAGTGTTACGTCCTATGTGGCTTCCAAACAGCTGTTCTTCACTCAGTTTGGGCTGTGGAGTGCATGCTCTGGCATTGCCTCCTCCCCAGCTGGTGTTGGGTTAGGAGCTTGTAGCAAAGCTGTCTCTAGACTCTTGAGGGCCTGAAGGATCTGGCGGCTGCCCCAAGAGGAAGGCTAACATGAGACCAGGTTAGGAAACTGAACCTCATGTGCCTTAACCTGCAGGGTCATGAAACACATGTGTCTCCTCCACAACGGCCTTGACCTCTTGCCTTGTCTCCTTCTCTTTGGCTTCTTTGTGAATCTTCTCCATGAGTCACCACACTTAAATTTTCATCCCATCAGTGTACACACTGGTAGAGATGGACCATTTCCCTAAGGAAGATGGTTGCTTCCATAGGGCCTGCTCCTTTCATTCGAGGTCCTTTCTTCTGTAAATCTATACAGGGTGCTGTCTGGACGATGCCATTCCTGCCATGCCAAACAGCAACTGAACAGCAGTCATGCAGCTGCTAGAAGCTACACAAAGCACTCAACCTTTTTTCTGCTGAACTGTCAATGATACAAGGACTCCGACAATCTTTGAGTGACCCAGCGTTGGACTGAGGAGCTTGCCAGTGTGACTGAACTGCAGGAAGATGTTTCCCTTGCTTGTAGGACTGTGGGGAAAGATATCCCTGACTTAAGCCCCCGGTGTGATCAGGAAATGTTAGTGAAAACAGAGCTGAAAAGAAAGAGAGGTGTTGCAAATGCTACTTCTCCGCATTTTTACTCATAAGCAGAACATATAGTATTCCTTCCAGTTGTAACTGGTGTTTTTTTTTTTTCCATTTATGCAAAGCTGTTTTCCATAATCCCAAGGTGCAGTGTCCCACTTTGGCAGAGGGAAGCACATGATCAGGGCGGGGGACACGCATGCATACCTATATGGACCATTTTTCATTAGGAAATTACCAGTGTGACTATAAACTTCATCCATAGTCGCCACAAAGCCAAGCTGACAGTGCTCTATAAAGCACAGGAAACTGCCATTAAACACTCCTGTTCTCCTATGTCAACATGATGTATACAGAAGAGCTAGTCCTGGAAGCTGCTTGAAGTATTCATGCCCTGCCCAGCAAAGGGTGCCTGTCTCTTCCCCTTTCTGTCCTTCCTGATGTTGTAGGGACAGTGGCTGGGGAGGAGGTTAATGATTCAGCTGCTGTGATAGCCTCTCAAAGTTGAAGACATCCCAGATGGGCCAGAGTTGTCAGCCTGGACCCTCACATAAAGATCAGGTGATAAAAGCTCTGAAGTAGTGTCTTCCTTATTGCAGATATGGTATCACAGCTCCTTGTGCGGTGAACATGTTTCACAAGCTGCCCCAGGATACCTGCTAGGGTTCCTGACCTGCCTTTGTCTTCTTCAGTGTGAATCACAACCTCTTGGTGAGCCTGACATACCCAAAAAGTGGAAAGCTATTTGGCTGTCTCCTGTCAACATTATCTTCAGCCCTTTCCTGAGTATTGAGTAACTATGTGAGTTTTTTTCTAGTCCCCAGGTCACTCTTCTGTGTCCCATAGGCACACTCCTTCTTGCTGAGAATGAACAGCACAGTAAAGATAAGGGCCAAATCCTCAACTGGCTGCTCTCTGGCGTGCAGAACTCAAGTTTTTTAGCATACTGTTTGGTAGTTCTCATGAGGAATGAGGGCATCTCAGGGGTTTCCTGAGAACAGAATGCTCTGGCAAAATGTTGGGATTGTTTCAGAGGGGATGAGAATAGCACTTGGCAATACATGTTTCTCTACTGTCAAGGAGTGCTTCACTACAGATATTTCCTCCCAGCAGTCCCACAGTAAGTCTGAGGTGGATTTAGCTCCACTGTCTCTGACTACACCTGATGGGCAGGGGAAGAGGGAGGAAGAAAAGGCAAAACAAATTGCCAAGTTGACAAGGTAGAAGCACTTTTGTGGACTGGTGTTCAGGGAGCAGATTCCCTGCATTGTTGTTTCACATATGCTGAACTTCAGAAATGTCTGTCTGTAGTGTTCATTACATAGTTACATGGAAAATAAATTTCAGAGAACAATTTCTCTGAATCTCCAAGTGTACAAGCATAGCTTCTGTATTACAATCTCTATAATCTTAGAAAATATTTATATTTAATTGAATTATTTGAAGTCTTAATCTTACTGTTGTATTTTGCAACAGGGAAAGTTCAGCAAGTGTTTGGAGAATCATACAAGAAAACACTGGGATTCAAGATAACTTTGTCTCTCTTAGATGTTTTGGCTTTTGGTGTTCTCTTTTCTTGGCAAGGTCCAACTTTTTGTTGGACAAGGCCTTTATTGGTATATTTCCCAAAGCAAAGGAGCTAATTAATTTCTTTTGTATTCCAGTGACTTAAAATTTTCATCCTTAATTCTGTATTTGTGGAAAAGTATAGGGTTTTTTTTTCTGTTTGGCTTTTGTTTCTCTTCTCTGTGTGATGCAGAAATAGAAAAAAGAAAGGTGAACTAGATGAGAGAAACACAGAGGCAATAGGAAATATTCCTGGTACATGGAATTTATAAGAGCCACAAACCTCAGAAAACATGCTTTCAGAAAAAAAGCTCCAGATATCCTATGGTTAAATATTTATTTGAAGTGAAACTTGAAAGATCCCAAAGGTCTCTCTTCAGAAGTGAACTTTTTTAGCATGACAGTAAAAAATTTGTTAAATTTAGAAAGATGAGGGGGCCCTCCATTGATTTGCCCAAGATATAACTGAGTTGATTAAACAGTGCAGAAATGCACTTTTTGGGAATACATGATGTTTTTGCTAGGTCGTCACTTATTAACACCCAAGTATATTTTTACTGTAAAGGATAATATATCATTGTGACTTTTTTGTGACTATTTCAATGTGACCATTAAAACGTAAGTTTTGGTAACTGATAGGAAAAGGTAGGAAGATATGAACAGCAGATGCCTAAATGAAACTACACAGACTCTTCATTTCTATTGTCTGAATCTCTTTTCATATTTGATATTGGCAAATATATTATAACAGTATGTTTCCCAGTTAAAAAACAATCAGTCAAACAAAGCCCTTGAGGGCTTATTTAAATAGAAATATGTGATGTGGATTTAGTAGAGTAGAAATCCAAGGTCTGTGTAATTTAGAACCTTGTGTAATTTTCCAGTTGTTAAATCACATGTGGTTCTCCCTCACAACAGTGACCTTGGTTAGATTTTGATATGGTAATAACTGTAGGCATAAAACATAATAAACTCTATGCCCCATCATTTCTATAAAATAAAATATTCACAATCTACACCGACTTCCATCATAAACTCATTTTTCCGGCATTCATTACATTAATAATTCATCAATCAATTCTATTTGTCATATGATCCAATACATTACTATTAACATAAGAAAGTAAATTACAAAGTAAATTAGAAGGTAGAGAAGAGAAAGTAGAAGGTYGGATTTTTTCAGACCTTTGAGAAGTCCACTTGTGAGTGCCAAATTCTTCTCTGTTTTATGCTCTTTGTTGATATATATTGAAGGGATTAGGAATTCTGTCTGTCATCTGGACAGCTTAATGGGTACTCAGAAGTTGTGCAGTCAGATTCTTCTTTTCCTAAATGGCTTTTGTATTATTAACTAGAAACAAATTACAGGATTAACTGATTTCTGAGCCAGTAACCCTCTGCACTTGAAAAGTGTGATAGCTCCCTCTTCACCAAGTGAATAGAGGAGTGAAGTTGCAAAAACTAATAAGATGCACTGCTATCATGGCAGCAAAGGCACAAGTGCTAGAAGTATTCAGAAAAAGGTACGCTGAAGCAGCATTGTCCAGCAATAAAATGTCCACATAGATATATGTAAATCATACTGCCCGAGACGAAGCCCTGCTCCAAAAATTACTGTGGAAAGTCAACATACCAAACCTTTTTGTTCCACCGGTTTGAGCAAAAGTGAGCCAGGAGACATACAGCTTTTCTGCTCCGGGGTGTAACAAGGTTATAGCAGATAGTGCTTCTCATAATTTCATTCATAGTTCTCTTCTTACAAGCATACTAAGGTTTTACATCACGTTGGTAACTATAGATCTTGAGGCAGGTATTTTAAATACTATAAAGACAATGGAAGTATGCCCTCCCCCTTCAAAATTCCCAATGAGTTGAACAGGTCCAGGATTCCACCCAAGAAGCTGATTTCACAACATTGAATTAAATCCAGATTTCTACTTACAGGTTTTTCGACAGCTTTCAATGCTAGATATTTGTTGGAGCCTGGTACACAGGATTTTTTTTTTCCCCTGAGAATTTACAGCTATCATATCACCTAAAGGATGGAGAACACAGTAGTCAGAGATAACCAGTTAGTATATCAAAAGAATAACAAAACTATATTTTGTTTCCCCACTTTGTAAAATGCATTATCTGGTACTCTGAATGCTATGAGGGTTTTTTTTAAAAAACTTGCATTTAAGAAGGCAGTTTAAGGCGCAGGAGTTTTCACATGCTTGATTTTACTGGCAGTGGTGTGTGAAGTAGCTGCTTTTTCTCTGTGTGACTTTTCTGATCTGTACAACTTGAGATGTCCCTAGTTTTTAAAAAGAGAAAACTGTTAAAAAATAGCTATTTTTAAGATGTTTTCTGCCACCCTTTCTTCTCTTGAATGTAACCTCTGGCATAGAACTAAATAGCAGCAAGTCTGAGACCTCTTTTTAAAAACATCTTGCTAAAATTAGCCTTATTTGGAGGGTGTGAATGAGAACGGGATGAAGGCTCCTATTCAGCAGAAGGAGTCATAACAAATGCATCAGAGTATTGTTGGGAGGGAGTACACCAAAGTCTCTTCCAAGCTGTATTTAAAAAAAAAAAAAAAAAAAAAACAAACAAAAAACAAACAAAAAACCACAAACACCACCCACCTCCCCCCCCCCAAACCCCACGTATGTTAAGTAGAGCTAAGAATAGAAAATATGTTTCTGTTATTGTTGCTGGATGATACATTGTATAAGGCAGCTGCAAGTCTTCGCTTCTCTGAACAATCCCACACCCTCCTTCACCCTAAACTACTCTTTCCCTTTTAGTGGAAGATATTATTTCTTGATTAAGAATCTAATTCTGCAATACACTGAACTCACCCAGACTCAAGGGGCTTTAAATGGGAGGTTTAAAGTGGGTCAGCACTTTCCAGGGGGTGTGCAGCACCTTACAAGATTGAATCCTGAATAAAAGGCACTTTTTCTTCTCTTGAATAAGTTTGCGATTAGTACATCTATTCCATGAATGAAAATTTCTGAGTTGGTAGCTTCATTATTATGATACATACAATCTTTGACAACTGTACATTTTCACTACCAGGTTTTACCTAATACCTCTTACAGGGAGTGCTCAGTGATTGAACCTCATTCTTCAGTCTTTGCATGTGATGAGTCAGCACAACAATGAACTTCTTTTTGTATCCTTACAATGTGGGAGGCAGGGTGGGTCAGCAGTCAAAACTCTTTTGCTTCTGTTGTCACTCCAACACTCTTTCCTTTCCAAAAAGGAAAGAAAAAAACAAAGGAGAAATGGAATTTATTTTCATTAATTCCTAACTTGCAGCAAATCATTCCATGCTACACTTCACACAACCCCACTTTAGGCCCAGGACTTCAGGGGCCGAGTTGGAAAGCTCCACAAGTACTCAACGCAGGCTGGAGGATCCATTCAGTGCATCTAAATTACACTGCTGCTCTGAGTGATGGTCTGGAGGAGCCAAGAGAGGAAGACTAGCTAAGTTAGAAGCCTGTACTTCTACAGTGTGAATGTCCCACATACTGTCCCCTGTAGCTTAAAAGAGGAATAACATCCATCCACCTCTCGTGAGGTTGCTACATCACACTCCTATGAAAGTATTCTGATAACAAGCTAGGCGAGACTCGGCATCAAATTCAGTGGGAAGCTACACTTGCAAGCTGGAGTGACAGTGACAGTCTGAACCACTTTTGGATGACCTTCACCACTTTCAGATTTCTCTGAGAGGAGCTGGCTCCCACATTGCAGTGCCAGATCCACCCCCACCCCCATATGTAAGCATCCGTCCCTGTGGACAAGACGACTGACACAGCTTGTAGAGGCTAACTATTAAAGTGCAGTAACACTTCTGGCTTCTATACCGGGCATGGGAAAGTCCACACTGAATAGACTGATGTGTTGGAAGTGTGCCTAGCAATACAGAAAGTCTTAAATTTTTGTTAGCTTTTTTATTCTATTCTATTTTTTAGCATTCTTGATTCTTTGGCAAATTTCTATGTACTCTGATGGCAGATTTTTCCCACAAAACTGGAGAGTTATAAAAACTGTAATGGGCAAGAACTGTACCTGGTCTGATTTTCAAAGGCAGTCAGTTTTCCTCACTAAAATCTCAAGGCAGTGAATGTGGTAATGGGATTTAGGGTGGGTGGGCGGGTGGTTGAGAGAGAGAGAGAGAGAGAGAGAGACAAAAGGGCAGAGTTCTGAAAAATAATTTGGTTCCCAGAAGTTTGGGCCACTGGGTAGAGGAAGCAAGAGCCTCACCTGAACAGCAAGCTGCAATGTGAGCACAACTTCTACTACAGAATCTGCACACAAGAGATGCTATAAATGTTTTCGAAGCAGGAAAAGCCACACTCCATATTCACAAAGCAAGAACTTCTTACAGAAATACAACTATAGTTAATTAGCTACTGTGAACTTAAAGGCTTACTGCAAATTTACACCCAGAGAGTTGGCTGCTATCCAGGTGTCACAAGAGAAGAAAGCGTTGATTTAGGGATGTGGGCAAACAGCTGGCACTTGGCAGGAAATTCTGCCAAATTCTTGAATGCAAATATTTTTGGTGCTGACATAATACCTCCTTTTCACTGACAGAGAACGGTCAAATTCAAATTTATGCATTTCAGTGTTAGAAGTTATAGATAGTTTGGTATGAGACAGGTTGTTGACTACCACTAAGAGTAAGTCTTCGGAATTTACCTGTTCGGAACACTCCTGCACCTGAGAGAGTTCAAAATCTAGCTTGATGCTATTTGGCAAGAAGTTATTAGAAGAAACATGGCCACAAAAATGTCTTGTCTACCACTGAACCTCCTGAAATCCTATCACTGTGGAATGACAGCAGGAATACAGAAGCATCACACTAGATGGCCAAGGTTATAAATGTACAATCTGAAGCAGCATTATTCTTTGTGCTCTGAGAGGGCCATGAAGAAATCCCAGTTTATGGCTTTTTAATACACGGCTATCAATGTTACTGTCCTGCAAAATAGCACATTAGGGGCAATTTCTATAAATGTTAATAAAACTTTATAGCATCTTAGCTTATTTCTTAAACACTACTGAGTGTCATACAACCCCGAGGGCATTTGGCTGGGTACTCATCATGTTTCTGCATCTGAGTCCAGTTGACACTCACAGATTCCACTGGCTCAGTCAGATGCTGTCTTATTTTCATTTTTTTCATTTGTTCCCTCCTTTCCCCACCCTCTCACACATTTCCTGGATGTGGGCTCTTTTTCTTATAATCCATTTCTGAGAGTACTAGTCCCTGTAGGACCAGTGACTTTTCAGATTCTCCAGTACCTGAGGTACACCTTTTCCTAGAGCTACAATCCTGGAGGATTCAGGATTTACAGTTCAACTATTTAGTGATACTTAACAGTTAAAGTAGATAACCACAACCTTAAGGATTCTGAAACTAACCATTCCTTACTTCATGTAGCATCAGGGATCTGTAGATACAGATCACATCGCCGTTTCCTGCCTCTCCTTCCTCACCACGGCTGAGCACTCTTTCTACTCCAATAACATTCCTCGGAGCAATCCAAGATCTCTCTTCCTGAACATAGTTACCTTTTAAAATCAAACAATATACTTTCTTTTTCTTTCTCTCTCTACTGCAGCTAGTTTCCCTTTCACTTGAGCGGTGCCAAGTTAAAACTTAATGTCTCCACTATGAAATCCTGTTTCTTTTTCACTTGCCACTACTCAGGCTTTCTGTAATGTTTTCCTAACAAATTTCTGAAGTTCTGTTGTATTGAACGTTCAGTATTAACAGTTTGAACTCTTCTTCCATTATTTTAGCATGTACTCACAATTTCTCCCTCTAAGCAATCTTGTCTGAATGTAGGCTTCAATCATCCCCTTGTCTTAAGGTCCTCCTGCTTGAATAAAAAACATAAAGATTTAACCACACTCCATTTTTCGTACTTCCATGAGCCAGCAGTTTATAATATATGAGAAATTTTCTGTAAATCTGAAATTGCATGTAAAATGATTAAATCAACTTCTTGAAACTGTAGTTCAGACACAAAAAAGCCAACGCAATTCTGGTTTGAATTCCACATAAAGATACATGAAGTATTAGTGTCCTGTACAAGGCCCTGGTGACTTCCTATATGAAACGGTCTACAGTTTTGTTCATCCATATTCAAGAAATAGGAACTAACCTTGAATAGGTGTAATAAAAGGCTACTAGTTCAATCAGGGATACGAAGAACTTACCACTCAAGAGAAGACTAAAAGCTCTTCGCTTATTGAGCCAGGCAAAATGAAAGTGGAGAGAGGATATGTTTATTTCCCGCAAACATATTTGAGGACAGGGAGGGGGAAGGTTATCCAAACTAGAGGATAGTATTGGCACTCAAAAAAAAAAAAAAAAAAAAAAAAAGTATAAATTGTCTGTGGATTCACCTGGTTGAAACAGGAATATCTCCAAACATCAGAGCAGTGAGGTTCTCAAATACTCTTCCAGAGGGATAACTCAGAGCTTTTGTGCTGCAGTGACCAAAAAGCTGCTTATATGAATCTGGTTGTGGGGAGTTGTTGTGTTGTCATGTAGCCTGAAGTATCCATTTTGAATACAGTTTCTCAGTTTTATGAAAATTGCATAAATTCAGGATTTCTTAGAAAAAGGAGAAGTCAGAAGTTACAGGGAGAGGGTTGTACCTTTTCCGACCTGTACATCTGTAGACGTTTACTAGTGGTACTGCAATAGCTGTCTGACTACAAACTGCACCTTAGCTATTGCCATTAGCTTTTGCTCTAGAAATCTGCTATTTTTAAGCAAACTAAATACCACAAAGCTTGGGACTGGAAGGCCTTCAACACCAGGATTAATAGGTCATGCTCTATATTAGTTCTGACAGTGAGCAGCGACGAATGAAATTACACTGCAAAGAATTGCTTTTAGACCAGTACAGCCAGCGTCCAACAGTCACTTACAAGGGTGCTAAGTTCTATGTCTTAAATAGCATTTAGAACCGAGCTGCTAATCCCAATAGTTATAGTGTTGTTATAACTAGTTTAGTTCTGTTCTGTGTTGGATGTCTTGCTTCTTCCAGTAGTACTAACACAATCCCTTTTTCTTGCACTCTTTCTGTTGGGAAATAAATCCAATCCATGTGTGCTCATTCTTATAAAAAGCATACATAAAAAATAAAAGTATGCATTGTCTCTGAATCCTTGTGCTCAGGCCTAATGTTTCCCAGGCAATGTTACAAACATAGACAGTGCTCTCCAAAACTACTTTGGTAATTAAAAGTATATTCACCCTTTCAGAAAGACAAAGGACTGAAGGGGACCTTCTGGATCATCATGTTTAGTCCCCAGCTATTGTGAACTACTCCATTATACGATCTTCATAAATTCAGCTAGCTCCATTTTAAAACCAGTTACTTTACTTCCCCCTTCCACACCACTCCTACAAAGAATTAGATACTGACTCATATGTCCCAGCCAAAATGTATTCATGGGCTTCTTGTGCCAACATCTTCTTTTGCCAATCTAAACAGTTTCTCCCTCTCCCTGAAACTTACCCTTTGAAATATATGCTGCAATCATATCTCCCATCAGCCTTCAATTTGCCAGGATAAAAACTCTCTTTTGGGAGTATTTACACTACAGATTGCAGTACAGTATATATACATCACAAGGCAGCTTTTGATAAGGGCAATCTTCCTGTGACAGCTGGCAGGTCTCTGCAGGCTCTTTGACTACATTTCTCTTTGCAGTTTCCATATATTTAGTATGCTTACTATATTGTGTCTTGTGCATCAGCATTTTAACAAATGTAAAGATCAGCCAAAGAATAAGAAATTATAATGCAAACTTAGATATACACAAATGTATAACGCAAATATACATATATTTTTGTGTTTATGTGCAAGTAAAGTTCACGAAGCAATTAAGAGAGCTAAAACAGTGATTCAATTACTACGGGCAAGAAGATCCATATTGTAAACTAATTTATGTACTAAACCAAGCAAACTTCATTTGGAATATTAGAAAGGGTTGAGAAAGGTAACATACTGAGGAGGCTTTTTGATATTTGCATTTAAAGCCAAGACTCAATGCTTTCTCCCCTATAGAGTGTTTATTCCTCCTGCATAAGGGGCTACAGTCATGAATCAGCTCTGAGGGACACATTCTTCCCCTGAGTTCTACAGAGGTCCTCACGAATGTGAAAACACATCATTAAAGAATGTGCATCTGTTTGTACTGCTGTAGATAGGAAATGTTCCAAATTAAGCCTTTCCCTCTGCTATTTGAATCACTGAACATGTTACCTTTAACATTAGTACAACATAAGTAACAAAACAAATCTTGTAATATTACCAGAATCACGTCCTCTACCTTTTCAGTACTTGCAATTCTGAACTCAARTGAGCTTCTTCCGCTCTAAATCACAGTTTGCATCCAGCAAAACATTTTACTCAAATAAGCTTATTTGGTTAAAACAAGCACTCTAAGTTCTCCCTAGAGTCTCAGGTCTTGTATTTGTTTCAGAGACCAGTAGAAACTTCAGAGTTCACCAGTTACCAGACTTAAGCCTAGGAGAAGATACGGCTCCTCCAGTTTCTCAGCAGTCTCTCATATTGATTAATGAATTTAATCAGTATTGATTAAAGACAAATTTCCCTCAGCATAAAGAATGACATTAGCTCCCCTTATCCTGAAGGACAAACAGTTACACATGTGGGTGGTTAAAGGGGATAAAGTACAAGTATTGATGCCGTGAGAAAAATAGTCTTCCATCACCTGTTGCTCAGTTAAGCTCACCACATTTTAGGTATCAAAAGAAGAAAAGAATAATAGGGTATGAATCATATTTGTTATTCAAGAAAATGAATAGCAGTGTGAAGAAAGGTGGTGCATACAAATCCATCATAGGAATAATACCCTAGATTTACTACCAGCTTTCCTCTGATGGGTTCAAAGAATTTTGCAGGATACATTTTCAACGATCATGTCATCTCTTACTGGTGAATAGTAACAGCAGGAGTGGAACAATTCAACCATTTTGTTGGTGCCTGTTATTACATCATTCAGAAGAGGAAGTGAACAAGAAGGTCAAATGCAAAATCCAGTGGCAGTTGTAGGAAGTTATCTAGGTGATATTTTTCTTTGAAGAAACAACTTCAAAAGAGCAAATGTTATAAAATATGAAAAGAAATTATGTGCAATATTCAAAACATGTTGCATTCCTCCTTACCACTTAAAAATTTAGCTTTGTCTCATCATAAAGTAGCTGCAAACATGTTCTTTTCATCAGGTTCAGAGTACATATATGTATAACGTATACTTATATATAAAGTATACATATGCAAACACAGATGAGCAAAGACATACACAATGTACCTAGTCATAGAAGCTGTGGCATCTCTGTAGTCAATTACAAGCCCCAGCTGTAAACATTATTTTCCTCCGGGAATATTTCAGTAATTAATGAATGCTGCTGTTGTGTGGAGATGGGGAAGAGTGTGCTGACATTATGGTTTCCCCAGTGGTATAACCGGGACTGAATGATTCAGACAACTTCCTTCCCACCATGCTAGGCAGAGCTGAACTTAAAAATGTGTCAGTATATATTTATATTCCTCCTTTTCCAAGGGCAGAAGGGCTGTTTAAGTCTTCCACATCTGGCTGCTCTCTCCCACCCTTTTCCTGTGGGAAGTTCTTCTCTCACATCTTCAGCCACAGAGAAGGGGAAGAATAGCTGTGTGGGGGACTACACAGCAACCCAAAGGTCAGTGGAATCTTCCTGGGAAAGCTGATTAAAAGTATTGCTTTACTCAAAAGTGATTTTGTAAAAATTTCGGTCAGTTCTCTGAGTGACAGAGACATGTTGAATCACAGGAGCTGATTTAGGAAAGCTGGAGGTTCTGGTAGGTAGGAGCTCTAGGATACAGCGTAAAACTGTGCAGAACTAAACCAAATACATCTGATGAAAGTCAAAGTAATAGACTATTAATTAATTAAGACCAATGCCATTGATGTAGAATTGACTTTGGCATTAAAACTACCTAACTGAAACGTGTGGAGCAGCTCATGTTTCTCACAATGTGTCTACACTGCACAATTGGCATGTAGTGCAGAAGAGCCTGACCAAACGTTAAGAGATCCAAAATTGCATGTCAGGAAAAATCTAACAGCAGTGACACAAAGCTCTACATGAATAGTTACCAGAATCCAGAATCAAAGACTTGTTTGTTAAAAGATAACCTGAGGATCTTTACATAGAGGTTCATTCTCAAGTGTGAACTTTTTTTCAGGAAGCTCAGTGAGACAGCATCTGTACCTGGTTATTTGAGCTTTCTTTATAAATCACAGGCAAGATACTTTCTCCCCCTCTAAACTGAAAGTTTGGACTCTTCAAGACAGCTAAGTGTCTGAGGACATTAAGTCATGCAGTCCATGGGCTCTGTTGACGCTGGGAAAGAAGAAAAGTTTATGGTTCAGAAGCTATTCTGAGCTTGCAGGACTGATAACAATAATGGTATCCCACAGCATCACTTTTGCAGGGCTATATTGAGAAAGGAGTTCCAGTTTAAGCCTTTGCATTTCACTTCTGCTGGAATACGTTATTGTTCTCTTTTTGCTGCTCCCCATACCAGACAAATCTCCATCAGCTGATGCTACTTTTGTGCAGAACTCCATTGAATAATGCATATAATGCATATATGCATAAATAATGCATACAATTTCTGAACTCAACAAGCCCCTCTACACAGATCAGACTGCAAAACTTGCACCTATCTCATGTCTTAGAAAGACTCAAAAAACAAAATCACAACCCCATCCTAATTTAAGAGATTACCTCCTCCACTTTCTTTCAAGTCAAATTAAGGTGTCACTTTGATGCACAGCTCGTGGAAAAGTAGAAGAGATGAAAAGAAGCCAGCCCTCACAATCCCATAAGGCACATTTCATTCTTTAAATGTGCCAAAACTCACGTTGTCTGGTTTGGCTTCAGCAAGTCACCTAATATATCTTACTGAGGCAACTCATGTGATTCATTATGGCTAATCAAACCTTAAGTACTTAGGCAAATTCTGATCCCCAGAAGAGAATAGGTTGAGCCTGTGAACAGTGTCTGTGTACAGGAGACTGTAAAGCAGTGGTTAATATGTAAGCAACCTGCTGATAACTAACAAAAAGTATGTTTTCTTTGCTGATGAGGCTGGGCAAGTTTCTTGGCATGTGTGCCTTCTACTTTCAGAAGTTTCATTGACACGGCCTCAGTTGCTCAACAGCTGAGACTTGCCGTAGGTTGCTAGAGGTACTTGTAGGTTACCTCAGCGCTGTTCACTGGAAAACAGATGATGATTGCAGCTCTCCTGCCACTCCCCCTTACACTCCCCTTGGTACACCCCCTTAAAGTCTCAAATGGCAGGCCTGCTTTATGCAGCTGAAGATCAAGTACTGCCAGAACTTTTTTCCTACTGTTATGGAAAAGCAATAATTCATTTCTGACTCTACATAGCCAAGATCTCTAAAGAAAATAAACCCCTAAACTGTTGGAAAGAATAAAAATTGTCACCCAGTGTTCATGTAAATATACTTTTAAATCTTCACACCTTTTTTTTTTCTGCAAATGGGTAATGAATTATTTACAGAGATACACTACTTTTCTGTGATTCATTTAAATGTTCTTTTGTTGTTGTTCCATCTAATAAAATACAGTGGTTTTTATTTATTAACACAGATTAAAAATACTTCTTGGCTTTTTTTTTTTTTTATTAGCACAGATTAAAAATACTTCTTGGCTTTTTTTTTTTCCTTTGCAAACTTTTTTCAGTTTGTGTTTGTATTTGAAAAGTTTAAAGGACAATCTGTCCTGCATAATAAAAGCTTTTATTTAGCTAGTGGCTAAATGTATTCCAGGCAGCCAAAACATGAAGCTTCTGTTCTGCCAAGTAATTCTATCATGACCTGATGGGTATTAACCTGTTTGCAAGGAAGAATGCCTTCATTTTTGTGGCATTTGCATTCCTCACAGAATCACTGACTATGAATAACATTGCCATGAACTAGGTGGAGTTCACCAGTCAGCACAGCTCACAAGGACATTAAAAGCTCCACTAAATACCTTCCTTCAGATAAAATTTTCTTGAAAATGTTATTAATAGAATTAATGTACCTACCCCCATAGCTAAGTACCCATAAGCGAACTTTATTTTATAAGGTGTGATACCTTTGTTAGGAATATTGGGTTGGTTAGAGAATGGTATTCTTTCCTCCTCTTCTTCCTCTTTGCCAACCCGCCTCTCTGCTTTTTTGAGCCTTTTTGTATAATGCATTAATGACCTGTAAGTCTGGGCTAATATCCTATATTCTGCTATACACATTAGTTACAATCAGTATCGTGAACTGTATCTAAAAGCATGTCAGACTCCAAAAATCAGGACAGTTGTTTAAAAGTCATCAGGTTTTTCAATGTTAAATTTTATGTCATTAATCTTCAGTGCCTTGTTTTCTGAGCCTCACTTGGATCAAGATACATGTTTTCCAGGTTTTTCTTTACAATGCAAGAGATTTTCTCTCAAACTTAGACTCAAGGTGTTGAAGAAAGCATCTTAAGACTTACAATGAGATTGTAGAAGTTGGTAGTACTGATGCCTGTTAATATGGCACAACTCTCAAAATCTCACAAAAATCTACAAAGCAGTCTGAAATTCAGAGGAAAAGAGATGGATATCTCTATACATACTGCCTCCACTATACGATGGATTTCTTCTCCCGGTTCGTTTCCTGTACCACCATAGACATAGGTGACCACCCTATTCATTCTCACTGACTGGCCATTATTTTTTCATACTTCTATCTAGTTATTTGATTTGGTGAAAGCCATTTAATAGCAGACTGACCCACTAAGGTTGAAAACTGGGAAAATAAGGCTGCTTCAAGTGTTTAAATTACATGTTTAAACTTCAAGACTTTAAGTTTACGACATATGTTCATTAAGTATATTAATACTTATCTCTTCAACATTTCCTCCTGTCAATACATCCCACAGGACAGTCAATACTCAGAATAGAAACATCAAAAAAACCAACCTAGTGAAAACCAGAAAGGTGAAAGGAATACGTTAACAGGGGAAAAGTCTATAATTTACAGAATAAGAACCCAGTCCTACATTTCTATTGTGTCACTCAAGTAGAAGATTGAAGAGTGGGGAAAAAAAGAGGATGAGCCAGTATTTTTTTACCTTTGTTTTGTACACGTGATCAAAATCTCATGGCTATTATCAGCTAGAGAACAGGGTAGAGAATGGTCATTTTGTATTCGTGCAGTAACAGCACAAACAGTGCAGCAATAATAAGCAGGGTAACTGGAAATTTCACAAAACTAATTTTGTATCACAGATTTGGCAAGACTAACTTATTCTGCTGCACTTAATTATTTTAGCATCTGACTTCTGACATGTAATGTAGTATAAGCACATAGAGGACCTCGTACAACTTTCATATTTACAAATCCAGTTACTCTAAAAGTACCCTTCAATAGCATTCAGAAGATTTTATGCATCACACACATCATTTATTGATACAGATTAGAACATTTAGTCAAAACTGTTGTCCTGCACACATGGCAAGGGCAAGAGCAAATAATTTTCTGTTTGCCAATGTTTTGGTTGAATAGGCTTCCCATTAGTAACATAATTTCTCTGAATAATTGATGTGCATCGTAAAAAAAATCTTTGCTGTACTGCTTACGTTAATGATGTAGCTATTTCTTAGTAGGCTGATGACACTCCCTACTATACCTGAAATGTCCAGAAAAGGGAAGCTGAGAAATTCTACTGAGAATTTAAAAGTAAAAGTAGTCCAACCACATGGGAACACAACATGAGATGTTTAAGGGAATGGTCCATGATTTATTCTTCTGCAGATAAACAGAAAATTTTTCATTCCTCTGAGCCACAAGTTCACTTACGTAGTGCTAAGTCACTAAACAGTCACTCCCCAAATATGTTTCTGCTCTTATTATTTCGTCAGTTGGCCCTCTGCATGATCATATGAAGTAAGAGACTCACAGTGTGAGAGCTGAGTCAGAGTTATAGATGCTTGGCTTCTTTCAGATTTGCAGTTCTGAAAGAGTTTCCCTGTTGAAGAAGAAAGGCAAAACCTAGCCGGGTTAAAGGTGGAATTTGATCTACTTTTGAAAGGAGCTACACAACGTCCTAGTCTCAACAAGGACAACAAAGGTACTTTGTTGAGTATTTCCATACGGCAGTCCAGGCAGTATCTAACAGCATAGTGATGGCAGCAGGGATCTCATTCACCTGGACTAATTCTTGTCTGTTTACCTGTAGTCATGGAGATATGGAGCTCATTGCTGACTCCAAACGTGCCCAGGAAGCTTTTGTAAATAAACAAAAAATTCTTGGGCATGTTTGTAGTCAGCACTGAACTCCATAGCTCTACTAGTTTCTGATCTAGCTGGTTTAAAGCTGGACTGTGCGTATGTTTGTGAGCTGCAGTTGCACATTTGACTGTAGGATACACCCATCCCCTGTGAGGCTGCAAAACCAGCAAACTGGAGTAACTGCTATTTGCTTTAATTACGTGATACATTAGTACATACTAAACATTTGAATCAGAACTGATGCATTTACAAGTGGTTAGCAATAAATTGAAGGCTGACAATCTGAGTTTGAGCCCCCAACATGGGAACTGTTCCAAAAGCAGGCACTTTACCTTGGCTGCACAGTCAGTGGGAAAGGGCTTTCCACTGAAGAAAAGGAAAGGTGCGGCTGTGCAGGACTACCAGACCTCCCAGAAACATGCTTGATGAGGTTTGTGACACTCTGTTGCTTTTTATAAAAGCAGTTATGGATCTGTCAACATTTCAAAGACAGCACAGTGACTGAGACAGCAGGGAAAGACATTTCAGTTGTTAACAGAGCGACATAGTATAATTAGGGCTGAGATAATATCTGGCCATTTCTCCTGTTTTAGGTGGCAGCATTTCAAAACCCCATTAATACTGGATGTAAATATTTAAATTCATACTTTACAGGCAGTATTGACAGAGGAATACGCGCACATACACATGACCGCTTCAGGTGGAATCTTCACAGAAGAAAAGTTCTTTGGTCTAATAGCTGAAACATACACTATTAAATATTAATTTTTTAACTGTAAGGAATATCATTATTCATTGTGGAAAGAACTATATTTAAGACAGACAACTACTTGCCCGAAAAGCAAATGATATTTAGATCCAAAAAATGAAACAGAAGGGAATATATTCAATCTGTAAGTCCTCTACAAAAAAAAAAAGATAGAGATCTAGGGGTGCTGAAAATGGTCTGGACCTTCATGGGCTTTGCCTGCATCCTTGACAGAACATGGCATTAGTCTCTTCAGGAAATCATATGGATGTGGAGTGGGTAGAAGCACTGTAGGGCCGGTATAAAATCTTTATGGAAATATGTTAGCTTTATTTTTTGTGAAATGTAAGCTAAGTAACTAGCTTGAACTGCGGATAGTTGGCGATGATATGCTGGTCTTTTTCAAATATTATCTGAAGCAAATTTGAAGGCCTGTTCATAGAAATTTACATAAGAGTTTACCCCAGCAGTGAAATGTTAGTTATGTGTGATCCACTGATAGCACAAGGTTTGGCTATCATGGTAAAAAATTTGTTGGAAAGTTGTGGTCTAAGCAAAAGAGTTAGGTTTAAAGATGTCACATAAAAACTCAAAGACAATGAAGACTTTTTTTCACAAGTGAGCTGTATCGTTAGTTCTGGTGTTCATGGAACAACCTCTGTTTTCTTAAAGCCTACAGTAGGGATACATGTATGTGTGTATATGTATATATAATGCACGTATGCAGGTATATATGCACATACACACCATATATGGTGACAAAATATCACAGAAAAGACATGAGCAGATCCACAGCCAAAATTTTTAAAGGTATTCCCAACGATCTGATGTATTTGGATTACAGTGTTGAAAGGAAAGGACTTATGTAAGTAGAATATATGCAGGGAGAAAGAGGTGACGACTGTAAGATTTATTCTGGCTATTCTTAATGTTAGTTATTCTTAGCATTAGCTATTCTTAGCCTAAGACTATTCTTAGCCCTAAAAAGAGTTTTTTAAAGATATCTAGCCCAGGGGAATGAATTGAATTATTTAGGTTGAAGGAGAGGGAGGCACAAAAACTCTCCAACCTGTGAACAGATAGAGCTGCCACATCCCAGGCATCTCAAACAAATATGACAAGGCTTGTAGGAAGAGGCAATTTATTAAGCTGATTGACAACACCAGAATGAAAAGAAGAAGCATTGTACATGTGACGGTCTGGTGCTGTATCCCATCCTGTGGCACTTTTTGCTGCTCTCCGCCAAATTTTGCCTATGATGTATCCCAAAAGCAACTTCCGAAGCGCTATCTGCTAAGACAGCCGCAGCGGCTCTTTCCCCTTCGTTCCCACTGCTCCCTGGAGCTTCCCCACGAAATCCCACGTGGAGCGGCGCGTGACACGCTGCCCCACCACACGCTCCTGAAAGCTGCCCTGGAAAATACATCCAGCAAGTGGTAAAGGGCACTTCGAAGGCGGCCGACTCCGGAGCGGCCGTTCCTCCTGCCTCCTAACCCCAGGCCAGGGAAGGCATCCACTCACATGCTCACCCATCTAAAACCGTGTGGAAAATTGTTTCTGAGGGCCGATCAACCCCCCGCAGGTGCTGTTCACACGCAGAACTTCAGAGCACTCGGGGCAAAGCTAGGTTAGAAAACCCCAGTGATTGTTGGTAATGAGAAATGGGAGAGAGTCGCGGGTGGGACTTTAACGCTCGCTCCTCGACCGTTAGGAGCTGCAGGGGGTTCTGTAACGGCCGGGGGAAGGGGGCGGTCTGTAACGGCTCTGAGGCGGGCACCGGCCCCAGCCGCGGGGTCGGGGCTGCCCGGCCTCCCTTCCCCGAGGGACACGCCGGGAAACACGGCCCGACCCTTCAGGGAAGACCCCTATCTCCCCGCTGCGCCATCGCGCCGCTCAGCTGAGGGGGGGGTGGCCAGGCTTCTGAGGGGAGGAGAGGAAGGGAGGGCGGGAAGGGGGTCGGCGGGGCGGGGTGGGGTTAGCCGGCCCCGCACGTGTGGGAAGGCCGGGCATGGGGGCTTCCTGAGGGGAGGAGCGCCCCGGCTTTAGCTGCTGAGAGAGACCCGCTGCTGCCCCCGCAACTCCGCGCAGCCCGACCCGCCGCCGCCGCAGGGAGCCGTGGCCGGGCCCCGTAAGTGGCGCCCTACTCCTGCCTTTCCCTTCCTCGGGACCGGGTGGGCGAGGGGTTGGGGAAAGCGCCGCTGCCGGGGCCTCTCGCCTGGCTCGGGCGTCCGGTGTGCGGTTGGAGGGGCTCTGACCCCCTGCCTCCGAGGGGAGCTCCAAGGAGTTATTCTTAGTGCCAGGCGGCTTGCGCGGGGAGGGAGGCCAAGGGCTTTTCTGCTGCCTTTTAAAGTCCGCCGTGGGGGAAACGGCGCTGGCTTTTTCCTCCTGCCCCTGGTCGCCGTCCCTGTCAGCGCTCGGCTGCTGCAGCCGGGGAGGGGCTCGGGGGGTCTGGCGCCCGCGGGCAGAGGCATGAGTGGGTGCCCAGCACAAGGGGAGAGGCGCACCTGAAGGCTGCTGGGCGAGTGGTGTGGGTCCTTATTTGCGGGTCCTGGGGTAGCATCTGCTGCTCCTGTAAAGGTTTGGAGGCGTGGATGGGTGAAACTGCCCTCCCTGGGTTTCCGACAAGCTCGCTCAAGCACTGACTTTACCTGAAGGTGCTATCCGTGCAGGTTTTTACTGAATCAAAGCACACAATCGCAATGCAACCGCAGTTCTTCAATGCATTTTGAGAAGCTGGAGAAATGACGCTTCCGTGGAGAGCACAAAGTGAGCGCAGGTCCCTAACTGTTGTAAAGCAAGTTTAGGAAACGTAAGATTCTTCCCTTCTGCCAACTTTGCATGTTTAAATATAGAAATGTGTTTGAAGTATGTGTCATCCAACGTGTAATGCTACTGGCAGCTGGAGAAAGCTAGTCCAATGAAATAATATTTAAAATTTAACGTATCTGAAGCAGCAGAACAAAACCCTTAATTTTAAAATATTGGTTATCACTTGAGATTTATGATACCATTTGGATGATATAGTGTTGTGGATCTGATGCAAGTCTTGCGTCTGGGCGAACTCCATTTATTCGGCTGAACTAAATTAGTTTTGGGGGAGTGGGGGATATCACACCACTTGGTTCTGACAGTGAGTGTAGTTTCTGCTGATTGTTATGCAGTGTTTAACACATCATTCCAGCAAAAGTAACTTACCTGTGAAAGGGATAGAAGTTTCCTGAAGTTTGGCCCAAGCTGTGAAAGGAACTCCTTCAAGCCCACCCTCTGCTTCAAGTATATTAATACCTAACATGTATTTATTTTAAAAGCTTTCAAACACATTTGTCTTTGTATTCTTCCTAATTAAAACCAAAACAAATACATTGAGAGGCATTCAGATGTTTCAGAGATGGGCAATGTAAGACAAGGGATCATGGCATATAGAACTTGTATCTATTGAAACAAGCTGATGGTAGTTTGTTTATGCTAGAAAGACAAAACAAATTCTATGAAAAGTTCATGTAGACACTGTGCAGGTTCAGTACACAGTGGATCTTGGATTAGAATTTGGATTACACAGCATGGAAAATGTTTTGGGTTCTGGTTTGTGTTACCTAATGGCATTAAAACATTAAGATTGACAGTAAAGATAGTCATAAGGCCTATACAAAAACTAAACTTGTTTTCATTGACATCTATAATGTACTATATATCCAGACAGAAAAAGACATGGTGCCTGCCCTACTCCTGTAAGCAGATGTCCGTTGCTGCAGTTGATTCCATTTGACACTACCCTTGCCCACACAGTTCTTCTAAACCCCGCTGGGCTCTGATACAAATTGGAACAGGAATAAAACAACCCCACTGAGACATAAGTAGCTGTAATGGTATCTTTTGAAAGGTGTAGTGACTTTTTGTATGAATGACATACATTTTTAGTCTTTTGCCACATGTTGCAATGGAGATTATCCATGCATGGAGTAATCTTCTGTCAAACTGGTGTTACTAAAATACAACTTTAGATTCTTCAGACTTGGATGAAGATTGGCACTGTGTGAAGTTTTAATGCAACGAAGTTTTGATCCTGAAGCTCAGTATGTTGGCTAGTATGTGCATGCATAAATGGTCTGACCAAGGTTCTTGACCTCAGTAAAAATGTACTTGATAAGATGCATGAATATGTAGCTGCTTCTAGCTTTGTACACACTTATGGATTAATTCAAAATCAGTTTCAGCTTTCTTAATAAATTCATGTATTTAGCATATTTTCAACCTGTCTTTATATAATTCTAACTTTTTTTTTAAGCTTAAGGTTCTAGTTAACAAGGTACTTAAGGATGATAATGAATTTGGAGTCAATGTGTTAAGTTATTGATGCCATTTATTAGCTGCTTTATGGGGTTATTTGCTATATGAATATGTTGGCATAATAAGTGGCAGTGAGTACAAAAAGGCAGGTAAGATAAAAGGAGAGTAATAATTTAAAACTTTTTAAAAACTTACTTTTTCACTTTCTAAGTGTTTTGGCAACAATGTATTTTGAAGGAGGAGGCTTCTGTTTGTAAATCAGTGGTTGCAGGTGGCTGTTACAGTGACTAAAACCAGACAGAAGTCCTGGGTAGGTATGTTGAATACAAGGATCCAGCAGCTTAGAATTCTTCTAGGTGGAGATAACTGCAAAAAACCCATGTATCTTAAGTGAGAAGATGTGAAACTTAATTTTATAAGTGTAGGGACCAGAAATGGGACAGAGATTAACTCTGCAACTGTGGGAAAAAAACACACATCAGCTTAAGTCAATGTGGTCTTTAGCTTGCTTGAAAATGCACATTGCTTCTACCTTTCAGCTTGCATGCACTGCAGAGTAACTGAGAAAAGTTGTGACACGTGTTCATTGCAAAATGAGATGTATTGAAAGGTGGTGTGAAGATTTAGTTCCTCCTTGGAACTGCCTTGGCAGATTTTTGTTCATTTTGCAATGGACTTTATGTTTAAGACAGAGGCGAACGAAGGGGAAAGACTGCAAATGATCAAAAAAGAGCTTAAACTAAATCTCATTCCCTAAGTTGTCATTGAGGTTATAAGATCATAAAGTTCTTTCAGCTTTACACATACACCTTTTGATCATCTTAACCTGTGTTGGTTCTATAGGTATTTTGGCATCTGTCCATCATGATACAGGTATCATATGACATGCCCCACCCCACCCCCACACCCCCCGCAAAACATGGCACGCTTTCCTGGTTTGCCTCCTGTCCTGTTTTTAACCAGAATTCTTCCCAGCTTATAGGTTGACATACTTCAGGGTAGAACCCTTTAGGGAATTTTTCTTTTACATAGGCAATATTAGGTAGGGCATTAATGTAAAATATAGCATGCATTGTAGGCTACCAGTCCTGTCTTTGACTTATTGTTCATTTTTGATACTAGAATGAACAATTTTCTGCCGTTTCTTTTCCCTTCTTCCCTCAGGTGCTTCCCAGGCAGGCAGTGATCTATTAATRCCATATAGCCAAAGATGTAGAAAACAGCTTGCAATGCCACTTCTACGCATATTTGTGACTTTAAAGCAGAACTTCATGTATTCACATTAGCTTTTTACATACTAAGATATTAAAAATTATTTTATATGCTGCTGAAATTATTAAAAAGTATATAAAAATACTTGGAGTCATGTTTCTGTGCCTAAAAGTTTTCATGTATCTGAAAGTGCCCACCTTCATGACACCTTTACCATTTATCACATCGCGTTTGATCCCTCAGTGGGATCTGATACAATTCTGATCCTCAGTTTTGTCGATTCTTCAACCTTCTGTGCGTTGTCCAGTTGGGGTAAGAATCATCCTCATTCCACTGGTTTAGTAGCTAAACAATTTGGTATTGGTAAGTCAAGTGGCAGGGCTGTTGGAAGCAAACAGTTGAGCTTTCAGAAAATGACAAACGTCCTCCTCTCTGCTGGGAAAAGCATTTGTATAAGTGATCTGCCACTACAACTCCAGTGAGAGTTATAAAGGTTACTAGTAAAAGTGGCTTCTGGGATTCCTAAGTTTAGTCATTGCTGACTGTCATCCAAGATCTGCAATATTATCTTGCCTGATCTCAAAATTGTAATTTATCTCAGTGGACGTACTCCAAGGGGAAGATCATTTAGAAATGCACTGAATGTTGTCATTGTCTTCACGAGTTCCTGCATAGGATTGCATATGTGTGGAATGAGAGATTTCTGAATATATGTAGGATACTGATGGGGAAATGTATTGCATGTGCTTGACCATAGGATGAGCAGTTAGCTCAGGACATCTTGTTCTACACAGCTGGAGAAATGCACCATTACATTGAATAAAGCATTCTACTTGCGAGATGATTGTTGCAGATCTCTTAATGTCGAGATACAATCTACAGCAACTTTGTACACAGATATCCTTTAGTTTCATCAGTCTCACTTGACTATGAACCCCTGTAGAAATGAGGGTGGGCATGTTGTGACAGTCTAAAAAGTCAATAGTCTAATGGCTGGTGTTGGGTCTGTGTTTATTGAATGTAACTAGGGGAGAGGTGCTACTGTAATAGCGTACATAAAAAATTTTCATATCTATGCTTTATTTACTGTGGCCATTAAGATTCTGTCCTAGACTGCATAGACTCCCATATATGTGTGATGGTTGTGTAGATACGTACACGCACACCTAACATGTTACAAAGAACTAAGTCAAACTAGAGTAGARTATTAGTATGGTTAAACTTAATGTCAGAGGCCCTCACAAATAAAGTATACCTCCATATCATGAAGTTAATAGAATCCTGAAGGAAGATCTAGCCTCTCAAAATGTAGCCCAGACAGCAATGAACTCATATTTTGAATGGTATGGAATAGCACTGGGAAGGACATCGCAGCTCTTCTAACAGCTAGCTACTCTAGTTTGGGTTATGGCTTCTACAAACAGCATGACCTTAGTCATGCTAGTTTACATAAGAATCCAGGCCACAGGATGACTTCTCCAAAACTTATTTTGGAAGGGTAGAATCTCTTATTAGTGTCTGAATGGCTGCATGCATCTGACAAGTAGAAGTAAACCAGCCACACAGGAAAAAAACAGAGGAAACAATCATATATAAACCATCACATTATTGTCACGCTTGTTCACAGACTCCAGTTCTTCTTCCATCTCACTTTTTCAATTACCTTTTCCTACCACACCCAGTAGTTAATGTAGGTGACCCCTACATACAAAAGAACTCCGTGCAGTTGCTAGAGAAAGGTGGTGTTTGGTGTCCTCAGTTCCCTATGACAACTCATCAGAAATGCAGAGGAGTGCACACAACAGCTGCTGTTTCTGATAAGTAATCAGAATGGGCAGTCAGTGTTGGTGATTCAGTGTTACACTGCAGTCCCCTGTGTCACTAATGGCAGGGTGGTTTTGCCTCTGTGATGGTAACATCAGTTTTTAGAAGTCTTGCATGGCTGTTCTCACTAATTTCCTCATTTCTGGAAATTATTTTGTCAGATGAAATACCTGGAAGGGATGGTACTTGATTAGATTCATCCAGTTGTACCGGTTACTAGAATTTGGCGAGCAGTTTATCTGCTGTAGAAAGGTGACAAAATGTAGAAAGGTGTCAACTGACAAAATCCAAATAAATACGTTTTCTTCATAGATCTTCTGCAGGGAACGTAACTAGGAATCATTTGTCAGTTGAGATTGGACTGAAGGAAAAGACAAACTGTACCAAGTGATTTTGCCAGACTTTACTACCGTCTTCTGTGTTTAATATACAGCTTCATCTGTGCTTTTTGCTTTCCAGAATAAAGTGATTTTTTTGAGGAATGTATGGAATAAATTTACTTTTGCTTTAAAGAACATTCTTCTTTACGTGACACCTTTTTGAGGGGAGGGAGTTGGATTCAATGCTACCTAATCTTTGTTTCCTTTACTGTGAAAACAGTGAACGATGTAGATAACCTGTTCTATAGCTGTGTGAATTCATGTAGCTAACCCCTAGTCCTTGCCCATTTTGTTTGAGGTTATTTAGTTCTTTGTCTGGAGTTTGATTGCACGCTGTTTGACAAGATGGGAAAGCAATTGTGTTTATTTTATTTTGTTTGTGCAGTACCATGTGCATTGTGGTTATGGAATAAATAATAATTGAAATGCAATTTGGAAGGGATTATTTATTGTCCTCTTCTCAGTTTCCTTAGATTGAGAAACATCTCCATATTAGTTAAGGAAAATGTAACATTTGGATATCATGAAGAGATCTGATTACTCCCATGAGGACTTAAATTAATTCCTCTGAATTCAGTGTTTATGCGTGATTTGGTGTAATACGGATTTTGTTCTGCCCTTGAATGTTTTTGGGCTATCATGCAGTTGAGAGAAAACAATGGGATGTGACTTGCCATGAAATACTTTCAGCACTGTGAATTAGGTGAAAAAGCTTGTGGAAATACAGAATTAGCCTGAATGTGTGATTCTTTTCAAAGGTACACTGACTGCTTCAGTGTGCTTTTTAGAAGCAGCAATTTAGATGACTAGGCTGTATTTTTGATTCTTGTAATGATAGTCTAACTTGTTTTAGAGTTTAAAGTTAACGATAAGTATTTGAGGGCGGTCAGTAGCAGAATTTAATTGTTTTGTTCTGCTGTAAGGATTTGAAGAGAGGGAGAACTTTTAAGGGTAGCACTGAAGAAGTATGTATCATGAAACATCAGTTTTGTTGTGTGGAAATTGAAGGCCAGCAAAAATTCTTACACGTTTTTGCAATAATAGGTACACGGCAATTTATACGTTCTGCTGTTGTTGTTTTTCCTCAGCAGTATGTTTTTAGAAAATCTGGGTGTGTTACACCTATGCACTGCTTACCAAACTGTGTCCACCCTCTTTCTTTACAGAGACTCAAGGAGGGGCCCTGGGAGGTTAGCGATAAGGAGGGACCATTCTGCAGGTGTAACGAGGTCTCCTCCTGTGTGAAGAGGGAAGTCCCAAGCTGGGGCCTTCCTTCAGGCCTGTTTGTAGAAAGCGCCTTTTACAACTGCGCCTCTTACAACTATGAATTCGTATTTCAAAAAATTATTTTTCAATAAGGCATGAGTATGCACTAGGTAAATTGCTATGCTGACAAACTAGTAAGAGAAAAATGGCAGTTATCTAGAACTAGGTCAATAAAAAGATCCAATATAAAATTCAGTTATATGAATTATGAAGAAGTACACAGTGCTTGGTTAGAAATACTATAAAATTTGCAATTATAGTATTCACTGTCAGATGGAAAAGTCCAGAGAAGTTGAAAATAGTACTTCTTAAAATACCGTCTATGAGGAGACTTCACTATTGTATCTAATAAGCCTGCTTTGGGTTTTCACTGTTTTAAGGTGATCTACGTACCTGTCCTTTCCATCCCTTGAAGTCTATCTTATCCTTTCTGTTAGTTTAATTCTGTGCCCCATTCTGAATTGGCCCACATAGTTACTGTGAATAAAGATTAAAATACCTTTTCAAGTTACTTCATAAAGTACATTGACTCCTAAGGAAGCTTCAAAAGTGAGTTGCTGTTCCTTGTATTCTCACAGTGCCGTCTTTCCCATTTCCCAACTTATCTTTCAGTGCAGTAGAGACTGCTACACTTCATGTTTACATCAGTTCGTGTGGAATAACTTGATGGTCTGTAGAGATTTGTGCTGTTGTAAACAAACAAGCTATGCCTATAGCCCCATACCCTGACCATCCTGGAGCTAAAAACATCTTCGGAAATAGACTTATGGAGGTGAAGTATTTTTCCAAAGGTCCATAACTGCTTTCTCCCAGTATTTCTATTTTTCTGCCTTCTTGTTCAGAGCCAAATGCATTCTTGTCATTGTCCATTTATGTGAAAGATCTAAATACCTGGCAGAAAGTAAAGCTGACATCCTTACTGTTTTTCGGTATCCAAATGCTTGAAACCAAATCTAGCAGATCTAGTCAGACTCTTCTTGTGGTCTAAACAACTGAGTAGGATTTCAGCACATTAATCTTATTTAGTTGCCACTTATGTGGCAAAAAAGAATATTATGAAGTTCTCTGTGGTAGTTTGTTTTCTGTAGCAGTGGTGGCTGAAGATGAGATGCTGCATAGGGAAGCAATGGTGATTCACATGGTGTTTGCTCCTGAGAGTTGGAACAGGAGCAAGTGAATATCCATACCTTGTTTAAGTCATGTGGTAGAACCCAGATCACCTGAGAACTTCAGGTTTTCAGTCACATTTTGCATAAATTCTTGTGCTGCATAGAACTAAGTTATGAGCCGAATCAGGTCTGCATCATTCTCTGGCTTACATGAAAACTAAATATGCGATGTAAGTAAAACATTCCGTGCTGGCTTGTGTACATATTCTCAGAACATTAGGAAGAAGAGCATACTTTGTGGTCTTTGGTTTTACTCTTGCTGACTTGCTAGCAGAAATTTCATTGACAATAAAATAAATAGGTTAGAACAATCCCACAGTGGACACCAAAATTATTTAAATTCATACTTCTGCAGGAATGAGTTGTTCATAAATGTGTTTTCCCGTATGGAAAGTGTTGTGACTTCACAATTAATGTGTTCTCTGCTTCTTTCTTTGTCAAGTATATTTTATTACCTTTTTAAACTAAAAGCCATACAGCGTTAGAGTGAGACATTGCTTGCCTGTTTAGCAGCAGCAACAACAACAACAACAATAATAATAATAATTTTATTTTGCTGAAGTGCATGACAGTCACATCAGAGCTTGAGTTCATGGATGTTTTAGGCCAAGATCATCATAAAGACTAATTTGTGATCTTCCACTGCCCTCCCCAAACACAGACATACTGCCCAAAATCATACATTTGGATTTTAGAGCTTAGTTTTATTGTAGCTCTGCCAATTGCAATATGATTTTCATATATGACTTTCCTACCAGTCTTGCTTTTTGTTTATTTCTCCACCTCTGTTTAGTTTCCCCTGCTCTCTTCTGAATGTCCAACTTCTGAAATTGTATAATCTTTTTGTGGGAATTCCATCAACCAACTATTGCTGAGACTCCTTTAGATTTTTAAGACAATAAGAAGTTTTTAGGAGTTAAAAAGTAGATGTTCATAYGTCATTTGGAGAAACCTTTTCATTTGTCCCATGAAAATGCAATTTTCGTCATGGTGGTAGAGCCTGATACCGAAAAATACCATGTGGTAGCAAGTTATCATTTGCTATGAGGTGTTCTGGTAGAATGACTATCTTACAGCAGTGAGGTATTCACTGTCTGATTTTTGCATGGTACAGAGAAGAAACTGTCTGAGAGGGAAAAACCAGCCCTGTAACATACTTTCCCGAAATGAAGGAAATCTGTTCTAATTGTTTCAACATTTATTCCTTAGTGGGACACTGCTTCTGGGTATCCAGTCCAGAATTGTTTGCAGTCTCCCATGCAATGTCCAACTATTAGAAATATTTTATTAGACCATTTTAATTTATTACATGCATATGCCTTATTCTGAGACAACTAGTTTCAACATCAGACTTAATAACCCCATTTTGTATTTCTAATTGTCCCAGATATAAACTTTTATAAACCTTCCTGCAATTTTGTAGTACTCTGTAAAGCCTTCTATGATGTTTAATTGCCTATATATTCCACTTCATTAGTTGTCTAAGCAAATAATTTTGGGTTTGTATTAAATAAGACGGGTTTTTTTTATTTGACTGTTTTTCTGTCTTATGTGGTAACAGATGGGTTGCACTTAGTTCAATGAACCAGATGCAAAAAGAGCAGAATTTGCAGTAAAATACTGTTGATGCTGCATTTTTATCCACACACAATAAATTAAGTCAACTTTCTGATTATGTAAAGCGAATGTTTACACTATTTCATTGTTACTGATAGAAATGTATCCACTACACTCTGTGAAACAAATAGCTTTCCCAGTCTGGATGGGCTCATAGGTATAGTTTGTGCATTTCTTACTGAAGCCATGTCAGCATAAGCAGCTCTTGTGTGGTGCTCCAGGCTGCTATCTCTTGTTCCTGCTTCAGTAACCATCCCTCTGTGCCTGCACAGCTGTTTGTGGTACTGTGCAATGAACTGGATTAGGAAACTAATTAATTTATTTCCTTGGGATACTTTTGATTAAGGATCAGTTCGCTGTTCCCTATTCCATTTTATCACATGGCCACACACATGGCTGTGCAGCCACAACTAGGGGATGGACACAGAGGAGAGAATAGAATAAGCAGTATGAGCTGCTTAAATTGTACCACCATTGGGAGAAACTATTGAATATGCCCCACATAACTGTAAAACATACAGTAATTTCTCTTATCCTCTCTTATTTTTGTCTTTTCCTTCCTTTTAGACCATTATCTTTTTTTTTTTTTTTTTTTTTTTTACGGGAGAAAGCATTAGTTGCAAAAACTTTGGTCATAGGAGTGCTTTATCCCTCAAACTTTTGAAGTACGTTTGGGCATTTAGAATCATATTTTTCCTGCAACATAGGAATTCCTGTAGAGTTCAGTTCCATAGTTTCACTCCTTTTAACAGGAGCTAAAAAAAGTAGTATATTTTTGATCAAGATGTCACTCACCCATTGCATTTTTTCTGCTGCTATCTTGTAGACTTGCTTGGTGAATGCCTTGTATGTGAAACTGGTTTTTTATGAAGTATTTTGGATAGTTCCTACTTTGCATCTGTTACATCTTTACTGTAACAGTGGTTCCATTACTGCATATTTGACCTGATTCTGATCTCGGTTTGGCATTGTAAATAGAGAATATTTCCATAGGAACCAGTGAAATTACCAAAGTTGCAAAACATCCCTTGTCTCCCCCCACCCACCCAACACTCTCTCAGCTCTCATTTGCATTTATTAGTAGGCTATTATAAGCTATCAGAGTTCTTCAAAATGATCTTCTTGTGCCTGTTTATGAAAACATGTAATACTACAGTATATTTGTCCAAGCAACTGCTTGATGATTGGTACAAATCACTCCTCCTGTAGAAGACGGTAAGTAGGATAAGTATCTTCCTTTAATCTAAATCAGGGAACAATGAAACCCAGTATTTTAGTGTGGTTGAAACCTAGCTAGTAAACGTGTGGGTTTCAATGTTCCATATGGTTTCTAAGGATCTGATAACAAACATTGCTGATAACACACAGTCAAACAGTGAGCTGATTTAATTGCAACTGTTTGCAGATGGCAGAAAGGCAGCAGAAACACAGAATGATGTGAATGGTGCTCATAGTGTTCCCCAGAGGGACAGCTTGGGGTTGGAAGTGGTGGCTGGAAAGAAGCCTGGAACTGTAAGCAAAGAAACTCACTCCTTGTACTTTGACTCCTGCTATGTTCAGGGAAACAGGACTCTGGAAATGCACAGCAGGGCATGTGAGATACATGACATTGAATTTCTCCACCTCGCTGGAGGAGATTGCAAACCCTTGAAAACAGATCATCTGAGTCAAAAGGGAAAATTATAGTAGTTGGTGGAGCATCTGCTTTCTAGGGAGACAAGCTTGCAAGTGCTGTACATAGAATCTTCTTTGATGGTAAACAAACCCCTTGAAAAATTCACCCAAAGGCTGGAGGAAGACCTGAAACAGTGGTATATAGCAATTTTATTCACAGTGCTACTTCTGTGAAGTGGCATTCTCGTGAACAACTAGCATGGCTGCTGGCTTGAAAGTGGAGAACTTTTGCATTTCTCTTAGCAAATTTAGCAAGCAGGATTTCAGGAGCAACAACAACAAAACCTCCACAAAACTCAACTTGGGAAATAAATCTATGAATTGGATAGGCTATAGAAATTGTCTGCCTAGATGAGGAACTGGGTCAGCCAGGGAACTTGCATAAGGCTGAATATTTTACCACAGATTCCTACTCCGGAGGCCCAGGAGGGGAAAGGTTGGATTGCCCCATCAGAAATACTGCAGTCCTTGACATTAGCATTTTTTGTGACCGATACAGTTCTCCTGAAATTTATTTGGCTTGGTTCTCTATTGCTGGTAACTTGGGTAAATTACTGGGCAGAAAAGAAAGATAACTTTTTGAGCATGGACTCTGAGGTAGGAGCCATTACAGGAAACGTGTTCTTGCCCAAAGAGGTGAAGCTTGATATTGTATCAGCCTTCGAGAAATGGAGAAGTGGGATATGCTTCACATCAAGAAGAGCGAAACTCTAGTGTTAAAATCCCACTCAAGGTTGCAAAACGTGAAGCAGTATATACCATGCGTTCAAATTGATCCCACACCAGGCTGCATAGTGAGGAGCAGCAGACCGTCCCTAAGCAGTGAAGAATGGAAATCACAGAAATGTTGCTCCCATCCTGTGTGGGTTGTTTTGCTGGCCTTTGGTATTGATTTGACCATTTAGAGAGGTTCTCTTCATTCCCTGTATGTATCATTGAAGACCTGTATCAAGAAAGCCTGTCTGAACCTTCAGCCACTTCTGGGATCTTGCTCACTAGTTAAGATAATATGGCAGCATTGTATTGTGTTATAGACTATGGGAATTTAGCAATGTAATGTTGGAGAATTTTACAAATAAAAGAGATCCTGGCTGATACAGAGTGGGGTTTTTTTGTTTTCTGTAGTGAATCTTAAGTTGGCAAGCAAGTCAGCATCCAAAGACCAAACGATCCAAAGAACAAGCAAAGGACTGTTTTTGTACGAGGATGAGCGTGTGACTGTTTTATGTGTGGCTTCAGGCTTGTATAGTATACCAGTTTGCTTTTGGATAGTAGGAAGAAGATACTGCCTGGATGCCTGCTGCAGCCCATTTGCTATACTGAGACATATACTATGTACTAAAAGGCATATACTAAGCCCTTTGAACCAGGTGGACAGCTATCAGTATGAAATTTATGTCAAAAGGGAAGTGGGAGAAGTCTACTTAGTATTGATTTAGATAAATGAGCCCTAGAATTCAGCAGTACCTCCTACCTGAATTCCAAGGTCATGTATTAAGACCATCTCAGCACATGGTGGGGATGAGCTTTCATAATGGTCTCCTCCAGAAACTGAGAAAACAGCTGTGGAAACTGAAGACTGAAATAAATAAGTAAATCAACCCCTCCTGTACAAATGCAGCCTCTGTAGGTTGCTGTCCTTGTCTTTCTCAGCTGCTTTTTCCTACAGTTCACACTGAAATAAGAGTATGCACGCTGAAATAAAGGCACGCTGAAATAGAACTTGGGAAGTATTTTCTTAGAAGTAAAGCAGAACTAATAGTGTCTATATTGTTTCTGTAGAAGCCTCATTATACTTCTTGAATTTCAGATCAAGTAACTTTGAGTCAGAGGTTCATTTGGCATTCCCATCAGACAGTGAATGCCACATCAGAGTGCAGAGTGTGGTGTCAGTATTCATTTCATTGGGCAGAACTTGGAATGGAATAAGACTTAAAGTAACTTTTATAACCGGTATGCTCTAAATATCTCTATTTCCCTAACGTACTAGTAATGCTCCAAACTGAACAAATGACTTGTCCAAGTTTACTCAAAATAGATTTGTCTTTTGCAGGTGTTTCTGCCAGTGAAGGGATCAGATTTGACTCATTATTATGAGTCATCCACCATCGACACTGCTGCAGTGTTACATTCTAGACTTTAATCTTGCCATTCAGATTGTTGTGGCATTTACAGGTTCTTAGCTTGCCTGACAGCTCTGCATTGCTTGTGAATAAACTTGTCCTTACTCAGAGTTATGGTTGCACCAAAAAGGAGTTACATTTTAAGTCTGTCATTTCACAAATGTTGCAGCTGGCATGGCCACCAAAAGAAGCAATGCCACTTGTCTACAGCAGTTATCATTCTCCATATGTCACCCTGTGGTAATGCTGGTACAAGAATTTGTGCAGCTTTGTAGTGGATTGGATCAGGAAACTAATCTGGGTCAAAATTGACTGTTTCTTTGTACCTACTCAGTATTATGTAGCTCCATTCCCCAGTTTAATTCACTTTACAGCCACAGAAATCTTTATGTTGTCCCAAGGGAAGAAGGCAGGACTGAGCATCCAGTCAGGGTACAGCACTTACTTTGGTGGAAGTGCCAGTATGAGGTGTTAGTTCAAATTATGCCATAACTGCTGATGAAGCTTAGCTGTCTGGTAAGCACCTTTGCATTCAGGTGGGTTCACTGTTACCTGTGTGCAGCAGCAGTGTCTACTTCAGCAACTGGTGCAGCTCTGCAGGAAAACTTTTGGTGCTGTGGATTTACTGACTGCACCACTTATGTTTTGGTATGTGTGGGAGAACTGGGAGGACTTCAGCTTAGCTTTTGTCTGGTCCCACGGATTGAACTGGATGTTAGAGTGCATTAGGTGCTGTTCTGAAGCACATATCCCAATTTCCTTTCATCCAAAAGGATGGGTCAGGATTGCTCCATGGAGTGAACCAAAGCACAGTGAATGGTCAGGATGACTGGGAGAACAGTTTTGAAAATATGCATCTGATCTGAACAAAAATGCCAGTGTAAACATACCAAGGGTGACTCGGCTCTGCCTATACATGCTGCAGTCAGATCGTTGCACTGACTGTGGTATCGATGGGGTTTCACTTGTACATGACTCTGTCGTTCTTTCACATTGCATTTCAGAACTTGTTCTGGTGACACTTCTGCAGCTAGTCCTGAACCAAGCATGTCCCACTGTTGCTCTCCAAGCTCTGAGACTGATGCACTCACTCTGTGTTGGTGGTAACAGTCAGAAAGAGAAATAAGATTCTAGCACCATTTCATTACCTGTCTCTACCTTGGCAGTAGTCCATGAAAATTGAGCTAAGTATGGCACCATGAAGTCTAAGTCAAATAAAAACTCTTTTTACTGGACTGTTCTTGGTGTGCACACGTGCTCTGATGAAATTTAGTACTCGAAGAGGGGAATTTCTTATTCCAGACTGACTGTGGATCTTCAACTGATGGAGCTTTGACAAAAAGAGGGAAGTGTAAAGACAATTTTTGAAAGGGTTGCATTTGGTGCATAATGGAAAATATTGGATCTGCATAACCTAAGAAGCATCAAAGAAAGAAACCTGGATGTAAGAATTTAGGCAGGAAACAATCCTATTGGATTCCACTTGGGCAAACAGTTGACTATTGAAAAAGTAATTCTGCAGGAAGCAGCCAGCCAAGCTTGAATTGTGAGGTGAAAAAACCCAATTTCTGGCCTGAATCAACTGAACTGTGTTTGAAAGATAAACTTTACAAACGGTTTCCATTCTTGTTTGAAGGTATGAGTAGCAATGGCTACACTGGAGCTTCTTGTTGTTTTGACAGAGTCAGGAAAATTGATTGCACATCAGTAGGAAGACAGATGAACCCACCATCCCACGCGCTTTGCTTGTATTTGGTTGTTTTACCTCTACTTTTCTCATACTGTTGATTTTTCTTAGATTAAGCTCTTGGACAGGGCTTGATTCTGAGCTGGGTGTTACTGCAGTATGAATAATCGCAGAGATATTTTTTATCTTAGCATGGGTGAAAAGTTTTTTGTTTCACTAACTAGGACTCAAAATGTATTTATGGAAATAATTTTGCCATGTGGCTACAATCTGTAGTAAATTCAAGTGCTTTTATAACAAAGCCCTTAATTTTGAAGGGATTTCAGTCTTTTTGATTATACATAACTGTTTGAATTTCTGGATCAAGGATAAACAATTAAGTATTTTCTTTTTCTTTTTTAAAGAAATAAATGCTGACTCTTCCTTCCCCTCCTGTTCTGGAGCTAAAGCAGCTTGGCAGCAGTGTTTGAACATGGTTCCAGTTAAACCAGTTTTGGAACATAGTTTGGCAGGCCAGAATGGAGTAAGGCCAAAGTACGTTAGAGCTAAGTTTTAAAACCTAATTCTAAGCTAAAATTGTAGCTGTAGTGAGAGAGAGTGATGTAAAACTCAAATACAATGTTTGTCTCTTCCCTCGCCTCCTTTTTTCTTCTTTCTCCAGTTAGTCAAACTGTGCTAGGCTGCTAGAAACTGTGCTCAAACTTCTCATGAATCTTACAGCTCTTCTGCCTGAGCCTCGGTCAGTGTGCATAGGAAATTACATAGTTAACTAGTTCTTTGAGAAGTAGCTTACTTTTTAATCATATTATCATTAGGTAAAATTTCACTTACCTTAAAAATTAAGTTGTGTGGAGCCTATAGCACTGCAGATAACCGATCTTTTTATTTGCTGTGTCATTTCTTGCAAAATAGTTGAATCAAAGGCTGTTTCCATCTCCCTTGATACCTTCCAGTGTTGTACAAACACAGCTACTTTCAACTGCTTTAGTTTATCTGCTGTTGACTTTAGAAGTACAATTTGCAATATGAAAGGATGACTGCAGGATATTATTTTTAAAGTTTGTATAAAAGTGATTGTGCATCTTTTTTTCCCACAGTGAAAATGTCTAGACTTTTCTGAACCTTTGTAAAGCTGTTATCCAGACAAATTAGTTCCATGAATTTGAGCCACATCAACCTCAAGAATTATCCAAATAAATGGGGTCACCAAGTCATTTTACTCTTAGCTATAATACAAAACACTGCTCGTAATCTGAAAAGCTGACAGATACGAAAAGAAAATTGCTCATCAGCTATAGCCCAACTTTTTTCTTTTTTTTTTTTTTTTTTAAACAGGAAGATTTTCAGTTCATCTGAGTGTTAAAATATTTCCCAGCAGAGCAGGCATTCTGTTGCATAATAATTTCAGCTGTCTCTGGGCATTGATAAGTTGTAGTAAGCATAGATGTCATGAGGAATAATCTGTGGCTAACATCTAATGCCAAGCCTAAGAGTAAGAGTCCATGTAATACCCAGTTATATTTTTACGGAGATGTTCAATTCATTTGGGGGAGGGGGGGTGTCATACTCCAAACTGTCAGTAGCTTCTCTTTGATCTTTTATACTGTTTCAGAATTCATACCAATGCCAAAAATTAACTCCTCCATATCCATGGCTTCTCATCTGGTTTTGATTGCGCTCTCCAAATAGCCTTTTATCCAGCATGTGCTTGTTACTTGTGCTTTCTTTGTAAGCCATATACTCAGTTTGATAAACTTTGAACAAAGAAATCCTCTGAACACTACTCACGTTCACTTAGAATCCATCTCCTGTCTTTTACACAAGCTTCTCCAAACGTGCTTTGTTTTAGTTCCAGGCAGTTAAGACTGTGAACATTATTTTGTTTGGTCTTTTGTCCTTTGTGGAAGAAAGGGGAGGAAAAAAAAAGTAGTATGAATAAACTGAGTTAAGCTAAGTTTAGGAAGAGCCAAACTCATAGTTTTAACAATTTCCCCAGCTGAATGACACTTTCATGCTCTGTTTATGTGTTTTCTTTGAAGAGAACCTGTTAGCAGAACACAACTTTAATCACATGAAATATCTTTCTGAGGGGTTTGGTTTTTTCAGAGTCTGCATTATAGAGCTTTAGGAACAGGTAGAATGAAAGGCAATATGAAATTACTTTAACTCTTGAAGGAGTCACGGCATTGTCATCACATCACTGATCCCAGTGTGAATTTTATGGTGATAGGCATGAAATGGTAGAGTAGCTGTCTCTGCTTTCTCAGAGGCATTTTCTGCCTGTTTGGATGATTTATGTCTAATGTCACACACTCACACAGCTATTACAGCAGAGAGCAAAGTTATACTTAAAAAAATAAATAATGGGGTCTTTATTCTGAAGGAGTAGCTGTCTTTGATCTGTTTGATCTCTGGGCTCAGTAGCTCTACTGCATTTTTCTCCTTTTCTCATGTTGTGGCTTAATAACTATCACCAGTTTCATATGAAACATTGCAGTCCAGTGCTGAGCCCACTGATGTCCTTCAAGAGTAAACCCATTTTTTCTGCTCTGGACAATTCATCCATTTGCTGTTACATGCCCTAAACATCCTTTTAGAAGTATTAGAAGTACTCCTGGCTGTTGCATAGTTTTCTGCAGTTTGTGGTGGGTTTTGTAATTCCCATCAGAAAAACCCTCTTTTTAAGGTCAGTTTTGAAGATAATGAATCGGTTCTAATGCTTTGGAGATTTTTTTTTCTTCATTTCTCTTTACGATTGTAGGGGATTTCAGAGTAAGTGAAATATATTCAACTATAGCCTTGTGAAGTCTTAGCCTTCCTGCTTAGAATGTTACCTAGCTGTATTTGACATGCAGAATAACTTGCCTTGAAAATTTCAAAAGAAATACCTATTTATGTTATATGGCTAGAAGAACACCACTTCTCTTTTTCAGACTTTTACTCTCAGGGTTTTCAAAGATTTCTCTCAACATCATGTCAACAAGAGACTGTAGTCTGTCACCATCCAGTTCATCTTCGAGGATAATCAGAGTGAGTTAGGATGACTACTAGTGCTGCTGGAGAGTACACACGAGGAAGTAGAACCTCTACCATCATTCGGAGGTAAAGTAAATGCAAATGTTTTTGTACACAACAGGCAGTCTTCTATGGCAGGTTTCCGTAAGTGTCTGCAGTGCTATAGCAGAGTATCAGGTTTCATTGATTTTTGTAAAAGTTTTGTAAACTTTGATAAAGTTTTGTACCTGCAGAGTTCAGAAATAGAGAGGAGGTTAGTCTTTAGGGAAATCCCTGCCTAAATCAGAAGAAGATGCCAATTAATTCCAGGTGGGTCATATGGTATATCTTCAAGGTTGATTTTTACATTTTGTTCTAGCAGGAAATTCTGCTGTGCATATAATGATAGATTTTTAAAACTATATTTGGCTAGCACGAAAAAACATGTCTAATTTGTACATCACTGAAACTTTGCTAGTAAGTACAGAGTCACTCTCAATCCAGAAAGTCCTAAGGAGCTCTTTGCCCTTCATATCCTTTTATCAAGACCCAGACTTCCTGCCTTGGATTTCCAAATTTCCGTGCTATTTTGTTACTTCAATTAGAGCTTGTTATTTGTATTTTAAGTATACCAGATTGATAGCATTTAAGAAGGATATTTTTTCAAAGCTGTTTATTGCCTCAGACCCAATAACCTGAAAAAATCATGTTGTTATTAATGGATGAAGCATGGACTAGTAATTGCTGCATTTTTCTCCTCTTTTTTTCCTCTCTTTACCAAGATATGGATAGATAATGTTTTAGGTAGTTCAAGATCAGACATTGAACTCTGGATGCTTTGTCTGAGAAGCTTATATAAAGTTTGTGAAACTGGAGGTATTTAGGTGCTTTGACCTATCATTTCTAGACTTCAGTGGAGAAATGCTGAAGTACAACAGTGATTTTCCTTCTGTTATCATCAAAGTATTTCTGAATGGTTTTTCTTTTGATCAGTAGAATTCTGATAGATTTTTTTGGAACCAAGACAAAGGATTCCTAGCATAAAACTAGAAGGAATTTAAAATGTTTTAAAGAACATTTTTATAGTGGAGCAATTACTGTATCTCAGTAGTTTCCTGTCTGATGAACTGCTCTGCTTTCATTCATCTAGTACAGTGCTCTACGTTAAAATAAAAAACAACAAAAAACCTCTTTAAAATTTCTTCTGAGGTTTTATTTTTGAAATGAATACTTACAACTGATCATTTAAATAGAATGTGTTACGTGATGGCTTTTGATATTCCAATCTACTGAGGAAAATATTAACATTTTAAAATTGCTTTACTCAAGCAAATTTTCAAATTTATTAAGATGCTCATGGGATTGTTTTAACCTCTACTGAAACAGATGGAACTCTCTACTACTTTTTGAAGAACACTCATCACATCAGACCACCCTTCTCTTCTGGATTTATCACAAAATCGTCACAATTGCAGTTAAACAGGGCAGTCAATAATGATGCGTTCCCTGGCATCTCTCAGTGCCTGTTGAAAATCACGTATTACAAAACTACAGTGATGTTTTGTCTGGGTCTCATATTACTAACAATGCATCCAGTTCACTTTTCATGTTACAAGATGGACTCTGGCACCAACTGATAATGTGTCTGAAAGTTACTATAGGCATGCTATACTATTTGCACACTACTTCTGAAAAACAAGCTTAATATTTAGATGGTTATGCATGATATTTCAGTGCTAGAAGAGCTATGTTTTTCTGAGAGGCTATAGTTAAAGGGAAGGATATTTGGATAAAAAGATGTCCAGGCCACTCTAGTGGGTCCATAAAAGATTTTAAGATGAGACTTCTTTGCATATAATAATTTAAGAAGGCTGAAAAGAATGAACATTTGAACATAGTATGTATGTGAAAAAAAGGCTAAGATTAAAGAGAAATATAAGAAAGTAACTGGAAGTTATGGGAATTTGAGCACAGGGAATGTTTGGTTCTGCTTTAGCCTCTTCAGCTGCTGGAAACTGGAGTTCTGCATGAGAAATGCACGTGCATTGCTGGCTGCGTTTCTAGGGACAGAAATAAAGGAGCAGTAGTTTGACAACTGTATGCCAAAGTGGTATTTTCTGAAGGCCAGTAAGGCAATGCATAGGTGAAGAAGAATCTTAGCCAAGGTATGCTTGCTGACAAGTTGATTATCATTTAAACTAGCTAAGAATTTTTTTTAGATTAGGCATGCAGGATTTTACACCGTTTATCTTAATTTTATATAACAAAATTCATTCTATGAGTATCTGTTGCTAGTGTAGAACAATAAAGCTTCATGTTTTAATAGTGTTTCTATGAGGAATGTGTAATTACTCTTTGTGCCAAAAATTTCTTGCATTATGAAAACAAATACAGTTTACAAATGGTACTAACCTATTAATCAGATTCAACAAAAATCAGTAAGTTGGTGAAATATTCCATCTAGTACTAGTAAAGGAAGTGGTGGCATTTCAGAATTAGAAGTAATTTCTATGGCATTTTGCCACTCAATATTTTAGGCAAAAGGGGTTGTGCATATTCTAGTTCCTCTCTTAAACAAGAAGGTATCAGATGTCAGAAGCTTTTTTCAAACATTTGGTAAAATGAGATGTCTTTCCTGGCTGTAATTTCCCATGAGGTTACCCTAGATCATTGCATTTCAACTAGCAACCTGTTTTCTGGATTTGGCCCTTGACATAGTGAATCTGTCCTGGCCACCTTTTTCTCCTGGGGCAAGTAAGGAATGGTTTGTGGCCAGATCCTGCCTCTGCACAGACAGGCACTTTGAACTCAAGTTGCTGCCATTGCCTCCAGAGCTCCAGAGAAAGTGAGGGAGGAGGACAGTTTTATTCCAAAATTGTGATCCAGCCATAATAACAATGAAGGCTGGGCCACCCAGAAATAAGCTATCCTTTTGCATAGTAGGCACTGAGAAGCAATCCAAGAAATACTGTAGTTTGCACTCATGCACACACACAAACCCACATACACACACAATATGTGGAAGGATATCTCTTTGGTGATAACTAGTCTAGTTATTTGCAGTGTCTGGACTTTTGGGGGCCTGGCTTGTGCATTTGGGGTGTTTTTTTTAAGCAAATAGAATTGGCTGTATTAGGATCTAGTATTTTGTGGGATTTTCCCCACAACTTATTCACAGCATGGCTGGAGATGAGGCTAATTTTTGTATACATTTAGAAAAAGCAACTGCTTTTTCTAAATTTAGGAACAAATAAGGGGAAATAAGTGGAAAAGTATCTTGTTTCACTTAAATTAATGAATGATAAAAAAGAAGAAAGATCTGAACATGCAGTTAAAGAACAAATATGAGATAATTTGGTAACTAAATGTGCTTGGTGTTCTCTGTTGCTAATGTTCAATACATAATAGTTAGAGGATGTTTGAGGGAATTACCTGTGTGACACCCCCTGACCTTCTCGGTCGGAAGTTGAGCATGCCATTCAGGATCATTGGATGTGGCAAGGGAAGAAAGTGACTGAGGGGAGGAGGTGGTATAAAATGTTTATSGAGATGTTCTGTGTTCACTGAGGGTAGAATTAAAAGTTATAAATTTATAAATTTATGGGGCTTTCTGTTGCCACAACAGAGTGAAATTGGAAAACGACTTCTCCCGATCTTCATGTGGGGGAAGTGATGGGCTGTCCCAACCACTTTCCAGTTGCTATGTGATCCATATTATCCTGAAAACACATTTGTGAGTAATTTATTATAACTAGTGCATCGATTGGTACTGCAAGTATTTTACTGCAAGCAACATTTATGTGGTTTGTTCCTCTGTGCCATTTGGTAGCCAGTAAAGTAGCTTCATAGGTACAATAAATGCAATTTAATGCTCAAATGACTTCTGATTTTTATGAGCAGAACAGCCTCCTGGAAAAACTGCAGAACTGCTAAGCTGCTAGCTTTTCCAATACCCTCCAGACAATTCATATTGAAGATAAAGTTGCAAGTAAAGAACCATCATGCTGTCTGGCTGGTACTACAGATACACATGTGCACACACATAAGTTGGGCTTTGTCTGGGATATTTGTGTTATTCCATATGTCATTTATTATTTTCAGAATATTCATCACTTTATGAATGTATGCTTGTGCTGTCTTATATGTTTTTTTATGCTCTGCTGAAATGACTCTCCTGCTCTTGCTAAACTTGTTCTGGATTTATACCAAGAGAAGATCTGGTTTCTTCAGGCAGACTTGCCAATGTTTCAAGCTTTATGCATTAAGTCAGATCTGCATAGATCTGTGAAGCAGCAGCCTTCATCATGGTTATGCAACTGTCGTGCATAACTGTGATTTAATTAAGATACCAAAGACTACTTCTTTCTTAAGGGAAATTCACAAAGGTTTTTCTATGTATCTTCAGAAGATGCTGAACAGAGCCTTCCAGTCTATTATGTGACCAAATGGAGCATTTCAGCCTGTACAAGTGTAAACTCTCTGGAAAGCCGCAGCGCATGGTTAGGCTAACATAGGGTCACTTCCCATAGCTGTTGCTCAGCCGCTTGGAAATCTGTGATCAAGACCCCAGTGTGTGACTAGCAAGGTCAGTATTGGTTTTTGCTGTGTTTTGAAGTCTTGGTCATGTTTTACCTGGGAGATGTTACACGCAGTCAAGCTGTTTATTGACTTGCTTAAAAAATACTGAGAAATTTGAAAACCTTTTCAGAAAATTACCCAGTTGAAGGTTATAATGTTCTTCAAGCTCTGTTCCTGATGCATTAAATGTAGTGGTGCTATTTAAAGCCAAGAATGAAAAGGGAACTCTCTGGCATTAGTTGCCTCAGTTATAAATAATGTTAGATGTTAGGATTTATATGATCTTGACATGGACAGTGTATATTCAGAATGTCTGGCTGGAGTGTCTACATTTAATGTCAAAGGCTAATGCTCTGTAACAGGGTTGCTATAGTGACTTTGCAGTGACTTATTATTTTGGGGATTTCATATTTGAAAGAAGTGGTGTTTGATTCTGCAGGGTGCAGAAAGTACCCCTAGGGAACGCGGGGTGGTCTTAACACCACTAACTTCAGAACACAGAATGCTGTTTAACGCTTCTAGGATTAAGCCTTGCAGATGGAGCTTATTTATATCGTGTGAACTAACTATTCCTGTTTATGTTGTTTTGTATTGTTCTTATATATAAGCCTAAAATAAATCACAGCAGTGCACTTAGCACACTGGTTCTGTCTGGTCTGAGTGATGTCTGCCAGTGGTGCTGGGCATGTCACAGTTCCATTTTCACACAGAATGGAAGCAAAATACTTCTCTGATTTAATATTTAAAGTCCAGTACAGATCCAGCGATGGATCCTACTTTAAATACTTCGCCATTACTTCAGAGCAATATTTGGTTGCAAAGGAGATTTGTCAAAACCCTTATGTAAGAATCTCTTAAATTAATTCTTAGTGCCTTTGACTTAAGATAAATGAAATATGGAACATAAACAATGTGTGAATCTAATTCTTGGATTTCTGTAAGCAAGAGAAAGCAAACTTGGCTTTTAAAAACTGTTRTAATTGGCAGATAATTAATACATACTTCATTTTAGACGTTCCATTCTGAGAAAGTTGTGACACCTTGATTAGGTGACCTAGTTCTTTTTTTTTTGTAATCCCTTTAAGATGACATCTTTTCCATGTGCCATAAAAAGTCATATAGAAACAAGTAAGATGTATAATAGGAATTCCTTCCCTTCCCTTGCTCCGTGACGCTTTTGTAAGCAAAGCTATTTCCAATATCATCCATGATTTCTTTTAGTCTTAAGTTAGATACATTCATCCTTTCTCTCTCCTCCACTCTCTGTTCTTCCTTCCTTGGCCCCCATAGAAAAAAGGGAAAAAGTCCACTTTTTTATGTAAAACTGAGTTATTCTAAACAATTTTCAATAAATTGATACAGAAAATTAATTGCACTTTTTTTTTTTAAACAAAAAGACCAGCTGGAGCCTATTAGTGCATGGTGCACTGGTCAAATGGGCCAAGAGGTGCTGTGACCTAGGGATGGGAGTGGGCAACCTCAGCAGGGCAAGAATCCCTGACGCTGATATCACTTCTGCCATCAAACCAGCCAGCTGAGGCTGGGAACAGAGGAGAGAAATGAGGTGAATCATTAGTTCTTTGCTTAATTTCCATTCTTACGCCATGATATTAGGCTACTTTTTGGGCTGTTGAGCTGTTCCTTTTGTGGTTCCCCTGTGGAAGCACACAGGAGCACACAGCCAAAGCCATTACAAAAATATGTAGACTTTATAGAAAATTTAGAAGCCACCTCAGGAGTTTAGGCATGTGAAAGGGCTCTCATGACTTCTACTTTAAAATCAGTGGCTTTTATGCAAAGCAATACAATATTCAGCAGGGCAAGGGTTGGGATTTAGTTTTGATCCTGAAGTCATTACTCTCATCTTCCTATTAGCATAGAAAAAAAAATTCCAGGATTGTATTTGTAAATACTTCTCTGCTAGTTTGTCAGGGTTTTTTTTTTTTTATTTCATCTGGTTTTGAAGAGGACAGAATAGATGGAATTGATCTGATGTAAGCTTGTAAGAGGCTTTTGCTTATGTCTTACACAAGAAGCTGTCATGGAAACTTAGTAACCATGGGGTGAGAGGTAAAGCCCTGTTACTGATTAAAAACAGCTTAAAAAAAGAGTAAATAAAAACAGCAACCTTCATATCATTTTTGCAGGCGTTTTCCAGCATGGAAAATGATTGTTAATGACATACCTCAGGAATGAAGTAGAAATGGAGTTAATGGAAATTTTCCGGACAAAATTGTTTTTTTATAGGAAAACTGAATGTTCATTAAAGATGGTAACTGGAAGGATTTCCCTTTTTTGATACAGGAAAAAATAACACTTTTAGCCTTTCCAATTGAAAGATTTTTAAAGAAAAACAAATGCAAAATAACATCAAAAACCCCTCACAAATATTCCCGCAACGATCAAAATCCAAGTAAACTGAGAAAAGACATTATTTGGCTGTGGGGAAAAAGAGTAAATTGAAGGATGACAGTCCTATATTATAGGATTGGGAAATAAATTTTCAGTTGGTTAATTCAGGTAATGAAGAAAGTGATAGCTAGAACAAGGCAACCTTGAAAAACTATAAAGGGAACACATTCAAAACAACTAAAAAAGTACTATCTGTGTAAATAATGATATAACTCTTAATAATAAATAACTCAGAGCCCCATTATTTGGATAAAAAGCTTGGTAAGTTTTTGGTTTTTTAAACGTTTTGAGATTTAAGTACTATTTTAAAATGGGAGTTGCATTTACATAGGCTAGGATAATTACTATGAAATGTGCCTAATTATCTACCTAAGTTGCCATTAGAAGAAAATATACATGGTCAGTAGCATGTTACCACACATTTGGCTCAAACATGGACTGTTTTCAGAAATTAAATACTTTTTTCTTTTTTTTTTTAAAGTTTGCTTCAGTTTGAGATGTTGTGAGTTCCATCAGCCTTATGGAAAAGAAGAATAAGGTGTTATCCAGTAGCTTACATCTCAAAAAATGCACAATGTCTTAACATTTTGTTTTCTGGTAGGTCTTTCTCCTTGGTCTTACTGAAAGACTGTTTGTAACTTCATGCCTCTGATGAAGAAGTGCGCTCACACCCTGACTGGCCTGTGGTGCCTTCCTCACGCTCCTTCCCACGCCACAGTGTGGAGCCGCATCTGATGTTCCTTTCCCAGGTCTCCAGGGAGATGCAAGACTGCTTCATTTCAGTCTTGGCAAGACATGGCATCGCACTTTATTTTCAATTACAGATCAAGTGTTTGTTTTAACTTTGATTTTCCTGGCTCTTCTTTGTATACATTACAAATTTTTCTATCTAAATTTCCTATTTATATTTATCTTGTATTCAAGGTGTGGATTTGGGCCAAAAAAGTATGTGTGGATTTTCTTTTTTCTAGAGAGTATGGCTTTAAATAGTTACATTCCTTCTCCAAGGCTTCTCCAAAACTCTGATTTTAGACTTGGGGACAGCACTATGAGTCAGCACTACAAACATTTTCTTTAGACCCTTGGGAATATTTGGAATTCAACAAATGATAGCTAGTAGCTGCTTGGGACGTGCTTAATATTAGGTTCAATGACTCATTCCTGGGTCAAAATAACTAGTAGGAATTTGTGCCAATGTAGTTGTTYTTCTTGATACATATGAAATGCAGGTTAGCAGATTTATTCTTCATGCCTGTATTAGTCTAATAGTATATGATTATTTTTAATAGGATGTATTACATTTCTCTTACAGAAGGTCAGGATTTGAGGTATTTTTCTTTCTAAGTACAAAGTGAAAGAGAATTATTAAAGAAAAGTTGAGAGAATTGGTAAGTGATAATTTTATTTTAATCCGTACAACATTCTGTAGGAACTAGTTTCAGCAATCTGCTTAAACCATGAGAAGCAATCTAAAATAAATATATATATAGTTTAATAAATAGGAAGCCCTTTAAAAAGTGTTGATTGTAATTTATTCTCTTCAGAAGTGATCCTGTCATAACATCATAGAGATAGCCTACATTACTGTTGAGCTTTATAAAGACTCTTTTTCTCTCTTAAATGTTTATGATCATCTTATGTAGATTAGCACATAGATTGCACTAATTTTATTTTTTTGTGGTAACCTGGATTTTTATTCTCAGAACCACTAAAATGCTAATTACTTTATTTATCTTGACATAGGAAAGATTCTTGCTGGCACTTGATGAATTCTTTTATGAATACTAGTACATCTTCTCAAATCCCATCAGAGCTGCACAAACTGTACAAACCACATCGTGTTTTTTTTCTTGTGCATGTCAAAAGTTATGCTTGTTACAGTCAGCTGCAAAGTCCTGACTTCCAAGGCAAAGCAGCACGCGCTGTGCAGAGCACCGTCGAAGGATTGCAATGGTTCACTAAGGCCCCGGTCCTGCAAGCATTTTTGTTCATGTTTAACTTCTGTGCAGTATGGGTGGTTATATGGGCAAGCACATGGATATACTTTTGCAAAGTTAGCACCTCTAGTTAGGTAAAACTCCACTCTTTGGCCCGTAGCTGCAAGGCTGTATCTGTGAGACAAGTCAGAGTCAACAGCAGAGCAGCTTTTAATAAGTTTGTCATTTGGGCTTCTGCAGTATTTTGCTTCAGTCTGTGCAAGAGTTTCAGAAATTAATGGGGATTTTTTTTTTTTTTTTTTAATTTAAAATTCCCTGAGCATGAATTTCTGCATAACTCTATCAAAATATGTTCACACTCTTTTGATACTATAACAGAAAGTCTTAAAGGAGCCTTCCATAGGAAAATAAAATAAATAAAATAGTTTTCTCTTTCAGTGCATTCCTTCTAATGTGGTCAGCTGTTTCATGGCAAGAAGAGAGTTTCTGATCAACTTCTTTATGGAAAGAATGTGCTATGAAAGTCCTTGGGGTATGCAAGTCAGAGAACTGTTGGTCAGGGCACTTTAGATAATCCAAGTGTGATATAATTGCTAAGGAGCAGAAAAAAAGTCTCTAAAGCCAGAACCTAAGCTATAAAGTAACGTTGTTGGCCAAAACACAGCTGGATTTGTAACTGGAAACAAACTGGGAGCCAAATTGGAGTACACAAAGTGGACATACCACAGCTCTTTTCTGGAAAGAAACAAGAATTTCCTCCAAGAGAGAAGCTGGGTGTGCTATTGCAGGTAGCTGCCTCCAGACAGCACTCTGTATGCTCAGCCTTGTCCAAAGTGCCTCAGATCTGGCACCCTTCACTGGTACCCCAACCAGACCCCGTACCTTCATGAACACCTCTCTGATGCTGCTGTGTCACACACCCTGCGGCACACAAATACACCTTTTGGCTGAATCTATGAAAACGCCACTCCACTGGGTGGCAACATGGTCTTCTTGTAGTTTTGAGTATGCATGACTGAAAACACACAAAAAACTATGTCTGAGTTTCCATAGGACCTCTGGACCAAACACTACATAGTGGGGACATACTGATCTACCCCACAGTGCTCTAGATCTAGACGGGACAGATGCAAACTATTTTATTTCACCAGCCAGTGTACTCCCTGCCTCTTGGCTGTGAGCCAGGAACCATAGGTTTGAATGCCTTTAGCAGTGTAGCTGCTGTATGCCCCTGTTCCCAGGATTAAGTTTTAGAAAGTCAAATGAACCGCAGAAGTGCAGCTCCTATCTGTCTTTGTAATGATCCATAAATTTACTGGTGTTACCAGGGATGAATTGTTATCACAGCCAGGTGATAGCCCCAAAGGAACCATAAAGTGCACTTGCAAGTGACTTTGCAGCCCCATGGATGTCAGTGGAGTTTCTACTGTTAATTTAAAGAATGAGGATGAAATTTTGAATTGATGTATACAGCTCCTGAAGGATTTGAACTTTTAGCGTCTGTAACAAATCTGTACCATAATAAGGTCAAGAATAAAAATGAAGAGAGGCAGAAAGAAAAGAGGGATCCGGTTAATACTATATCTGACTTACTGTAATCTTGTTTCTGGCATTTTCCATAAAAGGAAGATCCACTTCTGAAGAAGCAATCCCAGAGGAGCTGGTGCCTCAGAGTTAGAAACGGTACCAAAGAAAGTTTTGGAGATGCTGCGGTTACATGGATGAATAAATAACTGCTCATTTTCCAGTCTTCAGTGAGATGTACTGGGAGTAGATTTTTGCGAACTCTAGAAACCTTATGGTACATTCACTGGATTGTTTTATGCTGTATATTAGATAAAGTAGTTAAATATGGTGATTGCGATGTATGTTATGGCACTTGCAGACAAACTTAAGCTAGATAAATAATTTGGATGGTTACATTTCTATTCTGTTTGGGGAGTAAATCCATGTCAGACATAGTGATGGTGCTCTACTGTGAAATAATGAGTGGTGGGGTTTTTCTTCTTAATTGTACAGTGAATAAATTGAAAAAGTGCTAGAGATTGCAGTGGGTAGTGAAAAAAGATCCAGAAAAAAAGGTGACACCCCTAAAATACTTATTGCAGAAAAGTGTGAACAATCCTTGTGGTGTTGTGGTTATGTATTGTTGGGGGAGGAAGTGTTAGTCCATTCTGTCATTACTGTCTACTTCTTCCTGTTTCCTAATTCAAAGTCCTTATTTTGAATCAAATCCTGACCCCAATGATATAATTTGGAATTTTGCTGTTGGCTTCAGTCTGACCAGGTTTGTGTATTTAACACCAAGAATTGTTTGTCTTGCTCTGTGAATATGACAACATGTCCTGGACGGCTCTGTGTTAATTCTGCACAGTGCAAAAGGTTTTCAAATGTGTGTACATACAAATACAAAAAATGCATGTATCTAGAATGTCCATAAAATATTTTATAGGTGTTTTATAGATGCTATMGGAAGAACTATGATTATAGGGAATTAATATGTTTACAGGAATGCAAATTTGAAATTAAACTACTTTCTTAAGCTTGTTCTACCTTCTTGGAAATACAGAATTCCAATTCCCCTGTTTAAATTTAGGCCCATGCCCCTGTTACGACCACATCTATATGGCCTTCATAGTCTTCAGTTCTACGGCCACATTTAGAAAGTAGTTGACAGTAGTTGTCAAGGTTTGCTTTTTTGTTTGCTTTTTTTGGGGGTGGTTGATTTTGGTTTGTTGTTGGTTTTGTTTGTGTGTTGTTTTTTTTTTTTTCTTAGACCTGCTGAACTGTCTTTTATTTACATATGGTGATACTCCAGACAGTGGTTCCTGCTCCATAAATTCATAGATCAGCCCAGTACAGTGCATCATCATTAACCTGGCAGGAGTCTACCAGAAAGCAATCGAAGCAGAACACCAACGCCAGGCTAGCCTCACACTTAGCTTTCCTGTGGCAGTATCCTGCCCTGATACTGTGCAGAAGGTATGCCTGAGGAAGGCTAACTTTTAGAAGTCAAGTAGAAATGGAATCTCTGTATTCAGCAGATTATGAAGCAATTACAGCTTCTACGTTTTTTTTAAAGTGGAAGGGATGTTTTCAATAATTAAGCAATAAATCACATAATTTATGCATTAACAACAATTCCTAGTGGATCTACGTGGTTGGAAGTGATTCAGAAGTGGTCCTGAGGATGTTAACTAAAATCCACACGAGTAATTCTCAAGTCATTCACGGACTTGCTAGACAGTGATGGTTTGGGAAAAAAATGCCTAGATGTTGTCATGGTTGAGAGTGATGCTCCTTAAAAGTAATTTCCGTATCTTTCCACACAAGAAACCTAACCTGTTTAGCAGCTTGCACCTCTAGCATAACTTCTTGTTTCTGTCTTCTGACCGGGTATTAATTGCAAAAGAGATAAAGTTTGTATTTAACAAGGATGAGGTCAGCACGAGGGGAAGAATGAGTATTGTTATCATTGTTATCAGCTGAGAGCAAGTTGCAGGGGCTGCCACACTACATGTGTTTTTCTCCATATTTTCTTAGGAAAGACTTTTTAATGATGAAAAGCATAGGGCTTTTCTCAGCAGGACTCATATTTTCAGTGTTCTCTGAACAAAAAGAGAGATAGTGAAATACAAGTGTTTTAAGGGAAACAATATGCTGTGAATAATGTTGACTGGAAATGCTACTACATGTTTGGGGTGGGGTTGTCTGCCATTGGAAGTAATAAAACTACAGCTGTGTATTATCCATTGGGGTTTGGTTTATTCTGGAAGCTAATTTTTAAGAAACTGAGGGTTATTTATTGGTTGTGTCACAGGAATATTTGGACATTCCAGTCTTCGGCATTTTTACATTTCAAGCCATATAAAGGAGAACAAGATATACGGTGCGTCTACCCCAGTTCAATAGAATGGGCTCTAACCAGACTCTGCAAATATACTCTCTTCTGTGTTGTTTCTACCCACAGCAATACTTTTCAAATTATTTATATTCTACTAAAATTTACTCAGCAAAAGCAGTTTTCATGCTACTTTTCATCCATGTATTGGATTCAGGTCTCAAAGTGTTGCAAAGTATCCTTCAATATGCTTCAAAGCCAGTTTATTTTTTACAAGGGGAGTGAACGTGAAAGCTGGGAAGACTTTGCTTTCGCAGTGGGAGACGAAGTTTGACACCCACATTTTTGCTTTTCCTTTAGGATGTGCAAAAGGAGTCCCTGGGGGGTGTGTGGCGGGTACCCTCACAACAGTGTGCGTTTTATGTGCAAGCACATAGGTGTGTTTAAATGTAGAAAATGGCATTCCAGTTGGATTTTGTGTCGTGAAGAGAGTGGGTATGATTTATCTGAACAGCAGCAACACTTTCCCTCCCTGCCTCCCTCCCTCCCTGCCTGCCTTAGCTGGGCAAATAGCTGGCCGGCTCGCAGCCCTCCAATCACCCGGGCTGCCGAGCCTCCACCCCTCAGCACCAACAGCTCTCACACCACCTACAGCTGGCTTTTAAAGCAAATATTTTAATAAAATCACTTTCAGTCATTACTCTTCCATTTAAGACGGCAGAAGTTCGGGACTGGGTAAGAGGAGCAGAAGTTTGCCCAGCAGAAGTTGCTCTGAATCAGGTTTGTAATGAAGTTTACTGTGGAAAGAAGTAACCTGAAAGCAACGTAGCTTATCATAGGAACCTTTGCCTTTAACATATGTGCTTTGTGTAGCAAGAGCTGTGGTATGCAGTATTACATTTGGTTTACATTACAGCATTACTGTGTCTCTGACAAAGTGCAAATTACAGTGTAATGTGTAGAAGATGCAATTTATGTTTTCCTTCCCAGTCTGACTGGAAGGTGTTTCTGCTTTTGGATGATAAAGCTTTCCTTTTCCGTTTTATACATAGTAGACTTCTGTTGCAGGTGCTGCTTTCCAATTTTAAGGCTTTAAGTATTATTTAAATACGCTACTTTAAATATTCCAAGACATTAGGAAGACATTTTGTGGGCACAACATCAACTTTTAGGACACTTGCAGTAGCAAGTCATGTATTGTCTGTGCACGTGTGTACACACACACACAAATCATAGACTATACCTCGTTTTGCTTCATCTCTGAATTCTTTCACTTTCATGTATTATTGCACTAGATCTAATCAATGCAAACTGCAATTTTGAATAAGGCTAAATGTACTTAAGAGCAAACAAAATTTTCTCATAAATTCTACAGATGGAAAATACAAACTTTTACAGTTTTTTTCAGGAAAATGAGGCTGAAGGAAAACTCTAAATTAATCTGTATATAATCAGTATATATTTCTATTTTCCCATTTTCAATATGTTACAAACTTATTGGAGTATTTTCTCCCTAATTGGTATGCTGTTTAAAATGTTAAACTACTGCACCTAAAATTTATAGTATATTATAGTATATTATATTAGTTCAACAAAGTAGTTTATAAGTAAAATATCTTTAAGTTACTTTTGCTTCAGGAATCTTTAAACATACATCTCAATAACAGTATTAAAACTTGCTTTATAACAGTTGATATCCATATGAGATTTTTATCTTTTTTATTAGAGCTTTTATTGGAAAATTTTGTAGGAAAAGTAGAATGGCAACTGCAGCAAAACTTTGGGTTTTCCCACCTGTAGCTTGGGTTTGATGTGTACTAACTTAAACCACTTATTACACATAATTAAATTAAAATGTTATTTTAATGGAAGAGTGTGGTGATACATGATATAAGTTACTTTTTTGCTCTAATATCCACCTATTGTTTGTGTTTTGTTTTGGGGTAGGAGGCTGTTAGGTTATTTTTACATGGAAAATACTTTGCAAAAATGGTAGGTTCTACATGACTGTGAAGCAGTCAAAGCAATTTTAAAGATTAATACAAACTTTGCAGATGGAGACTTTGTCCCTTGCACTGTGTTTGTAGTTAACAAGTTTTTTGACACCAAACTTGTCCTGCTAGAAGAGGGCTAACAATAGATGACCATTAAGTGTTCCTGATCATCCATCTGAATGGAAGAGCTGGTATGAATTATAAGGCTGAACTCATTTCTTGGGTTAGCATTCAGATGTGTGGTGGTCAAGCAGTAAATTATCTGGTTTACAACTGGCCAGAAAAGACGGAAATTAAGAAGGCTCTATCAGCAGCTACTGTAGAGAAAAAAGCCCAAGACAATAAAGAACAAAAGGGATGGGAAAAGTATCTGTGCTTATTCAGGTACTCTGACAAATACCGTGAATGTCCATTGGACATGAGGAAGCTTTTGGGTTTTTTCCCCCCCTATGTTAGATAGATCTGTCCAATTCCTTTCCTGTCTAAACTAAGTCCTCCTGTCCTGCCTGTCTCTTTGTTGCATGCAGTTGAAGGGGTAAAACTGTAAACTGCAATGTGGACGGCATTGCGATTCTTTCTAGGAATGCGTTCAAGGAAGGAGGAGGCTTGAATATGGGCCGAACATTGGTCCTCAAGTCTAAGGCAGTTGAACTGGGGCCTCCCTTTTTCAGAGGACTGTTGGAGGTGTATTCTGTGTTATAGAGTAATCTGCAGCTAAAGAAAAACTTAGTCCAAAAGAGATTTCAGAAGTGCAGTGACCCAGCACATGCAGAGCCAGAGAGCTGCCACCTCAGTTGTATGCAGCAAAAGGAACGTGCGAAGGTCAGTGACAAATGGACTTCACAGGTGTTTGCTTGTGACAAATGTCTCTGTAAAGTAGACTTCACCAAAGTGGAGCCTAGCACAGGTTTGAATGCATGGGAGGAGCAACAGGTTGGGTCTGCTTCTCACTGTAATTAGAAATAACTGCACACTGTCGGTGAGTGCAAGGGCATTTTCCTTTTTGGTTTCTTATCACTAATTTCCTATGCTTAAACTCTGTATAAGCTCAGGATTCAATCTTTCCTCTGTTTAAACTGCATGAACAACTCAGCCCACCCTGACTGATCGCATTTTCAGGCTACATGCCTAACACTGTTGTTCAAAGGCAGGCAGGTATCCAAGTCTCCCCTAAGAAATGTAGGACAGGTGCCTCAGAGATGCCTCAGAAGCACTGTGAGCTCTGTCAGCAGCAGAGAGCGCTCACTTCCTTCTTGATTGATTACCCAATATATTACTAAAAACCCCATTTCCCAAGCTGTCAAGTGTGCCTCCCCAGGAAGGCTCAGAGAAGAGCCAGTGCTCATCAGCTGTGCAGGACATTCAGCAGGGGCCCAGGCCAGTGCTGGTGGAGCTCATGGCAGCAGAGGCGAAGAAGAAGCAGAGGCCACAGTGGTCTGCTAGGGTGAGGCAGGCTTAGGCTGCAACGGGGAAAGGAGGAAGTAGAAAGGAGCAATTAGGAAAATACTGAGACCTGCTGGTCAAAAAGTAGGAGAGATCATTTTTTTCCGCGTTCACTTACCCTAGTTCATGTTCCTCTCTGACCTAAAGATCAACAGAAAAGGAAACTGAGATTTGCTCAATTGTGCCGGTGCAGGAATAAGACCCTTTTTAAGAGTGTGTGGTTGCGGTCAGTGTAAGCTTATCTAGGACAATGCTGCCACCAAAAGGCACACCCAGCGGTTACCTTCTTTGCTTCTGTAGGTTAGTATTTGAGCGTGAGACGTGCTCAGCCACAGTGTTATGATAAGCTGTGCTTGTGAGTCAGCACACGTCAGCACTGGGTCAGAGCCCAGGTTGTTCTCTTGCAGTGGGTAGTGCGTTAAAGGATCTGTCTTACAAGGGACACCTCAGAAAAAGGTTACACTTGTCAGTGATTTCTGAAGACACTTTGTCACCACTTACCTGTGTCATTTGGTCCTGTGTGGAGGCCAAACATCCTCATAAGCTCATCAGTTCTTCCTGCTGCACCTTCCTATCAAGTATGAAGTGATCAGTACTGGAGTCTTGGGATGTCTCGGCCAATCTGAAAGGGGGCCATGTCTGAGGTACAACGCTGCACTTGGTGCACAGCAACAGAGGTTGTGAAGCGGTGTTCAGACATTGTTTATTATGCATATGTGCATAGTAAGTATAGGAGACAGTGTAAGACGTTCTGGATTGCAGTGGTTGTCATAAAAGGATGTGTGTTCATCAAGTCCGTGTTAGGATGGATACACCTAAAAAGATATGTTTCTCATGCGTATGGTTTGTATCTCGAACCTTGTCTTTGGTTGTGCTCCACTTTTTAAAGGCTAGAGAAGAAAGGGTGGGTTTGAGTCAGAACAGGTGTTTCATCTTACTGGCTTGTGGCTAGCAAGAACCAGCCTCCTGTCCTCTCCACAAGAATCAGAGAAAGCAGAAGCAGAAAAAATACTATTTTGTCACAAGGATTCCTTCTCAGCAGAGAAAACCATAATATCATTCACCTGGCCACTGTGATAGATGACTTTACAACCTTCAGGACTTCTTGTCCCAAACTGCAAAGGAGCAGAGCAATCTGAGATGCCGTTTGAATAACAAAAGTCTTGGAGACTGTTTAGTGTTCTGAGAACAACGTCTGCCAGACTAGTTTTTCCTGTTAATGAAATACCAAATGAACTATCATTTGGGGGGTGGTGGAAATAATTCCTTTAAAAAATGCCATGTTTCTGCAACATTGAAATTGCTAAGGGGAAGGGCATGGAGTCACAAGAGTGTTGCTGCCTGTTGCCATGGGCTACAGCCTAATGAGTATATTAATATAACATCCTAAGTGATTGCTACAGCTTCAGAAATGTCATTATGTAAAAAAAACATAGTGGCCTTGGGAATACTTGTCAAAGTATAGCCCAGGATAGACAAACCTGGCTTTGGGGGAGTGGAGTGCCTCAGCCTCAGGCCCAAAGAAAGGCTGCTCTTACTGAAGAGTTCAGGAGCTGCAGCAGGGGATTTTGCCTGAACAGTTCAATGTTGATTCCCCTCAGAAGAGAGCTTATGGACATCTTCTGTCTGCCGACATGCACCTCATCTTAGTTCTGAAGCTGATGTGTGAAATGGCCTCAGTGGATGAAGTCTACAGATGATGGGCAGATACTTATCTCTGGGAGTCTGGCCGGCTGAAAGGAGTTCCTAATTGCAGCAGAGCTTTGGAAATTTGCCTGTCTTGCGTCCTTCCACCGTCCTGGGGCAGCTATCACCTTTCCAATGGCCATTAAGCATCACTGTCCAGAGCTATTCAATTGCATTCATTATCCTTTATCAACTTCCCTTTCCTTGAAAGGAAATGGAGACCTTTTTTTTTAAGAATGCTCTTAGAAGACAGAAGTGGCATGTCTGAGTGTACTTGGGGAGCTATTACAGGAATAGGGAGAAAATGTTTCTGCACAGAGATCTCTCTCTTTTTCTTTCTCATACCCAAGGGGATTTTTTAAGCAATCTCATGTCAGGATGGCAGTTCTCTCTTTCTTCTGACTCTTTGTTCTAGGATCAAACACTGTTAAGTGAGCTATCCATCTTGATGCAAAGTCACTGCTGTTAGTGGATTGAACTACTGTGAGTAGAAGTGCCCTTTACTGGTCTAGGAAACTGATACAGAATGGGGAGGAATCTACCAGCAGAATATCTTCGTCTAAATGAAAAAGATGCTCAGTTCCCAGGAGGGTTCCATTTAACAAATCATGAGCAGAGTATAGATATCTATGGTATCAGTTGCAAAGACAAACATCAGTTTGGGGAGATGGCAGATGGTATCGCTTAATTCTTACCAAACTTTTAGTCATCAACAATACAATTCAAACAAATAAGTAAAGAAAGACAGAACTTGTACATTAATGCTGCGTCTTTGAGATATTATTTTCTATGGGATGCCCGTGTCCTACCTCCCAAGCAAATGCTTTGGACCCTCAGCTATCATTTTTTTGAGCTGGGAAGCAGGCTCACTGATGTTCCTCCTAGCAGGCACCTGTATCACAGGCCAGAGCAGCGCTGCCCACCTGCTGGCCTCCAGGACCTAGCTGGTCACAACATCTGAGCTTGTGTGCAAGAGCTGATCACACCCCACACTGCGACGTGCACTCAGAATATTGAAGAACTGCAATTGGCATGGGATGAGCAGTTATTCCATCAGGTTTTGTTAGATGATTGCAGGGAGAGTTGTACGAGATTCCTTGTAAAGATAATTAGTTCTGGGAAAATTCATTGGTGCGGGAGGGAGTAGAAACACTATTTTAATTGCTTTCAAGCAGTTTTTACTGAAGCAAATTCTAAAGGCAAAAGCCATATATTTGAAGGCAAAAGGAGATTGCATTGGCTCTGTCAGAAGGCTATATTTTAAAGTTTTTGGTGTTAGGGTTTTAGATCTTAAGAATCCTTATTTATGTTGGTGCTGATCCTTATCTTAAAAGTCCTCATGATATATGAGATAATAGACGTCTGTTCTGGTTCTGTTTTAGAAATGGTTAAGAAGTGGCCATCAGCAGATAAATAGAAACAATTTCTTCTTTTTTACAGCAGTGTAGTAAACCTAAAGATAATAGATATCTTTTCCTGGGGAAATAAGTGCTAAATATAAAATTAGGAATACTGAATCCCTAATATGTTTCCTGGGGAAGAAGCACATGCCAGCTTATTTAATGTCATAGAAGAGTGTAAATATATAAATTGGTAGGTGTGATTAAAGTTCTTTATGCAAATATGTTTCTTTAGTTGTTTTTCACCAATATCCATGCTACCTTTTATAATGATTTATTTTATTTCAGAGCTCTGCATCCACCATGTTGCCCTGTGGACCAGCTTTATCCTTTGTTCGGTGTCTGGTGCGGAAGAAGAACGTCAGTGGTGAAAGTCTTGAGGACTCCAAGTTGTGCCGATGCTTATCGACGGTGGACCTTATAGCCCTGGGAGTAGGAAGTACCCTTGGTGCTGGTGTTTATGTCCTTGCTGGAGAAGTAGCCAAATCTGATTCTGGACCTAGCATCGTCGTTTCTTTCCTCATTGCTGCACTGGCATCTGTGATGGCAGGTCTCTGCTACGCTGAGTTTGGTGCTCGCGTTCCCAAGACTGGTTCTGCATATTTGTATACTTACGTAACTGTCGGTGAACTGTGGGCTTTTATCACTGGTTGGAATCTCATTTTATCCTATGTTATAGGTAAGCTTAAGAACAAACACAGGTCTCAAGGGTTTCTGAGACAGCAGATATAAGATAGGATTTGGGTCTGTCTTTCTTTTCTGTCTCTGTACTTAGCTACTATTGCTTTTTACTCCTGCTGGGATCAAATAACCAAGGTAATTTGATTAGGTTATTTCCTCCTGTGCATCACCATTGTAAACAGATTTTTTGCAAGATGCTTTTGCAAACAGTCTGTCTTCAGCAGCATGGACTGAATAACTTGTATGAAAATTGTGTCAGACAGTTCAGTGATGATGCACAAGAATAAACAGGATTTCTTTGCTGTCTTTGGTCAGCAAGAATAATTTCAGTAAAATCAATAAGCGTATTTTTTTCTGAATATACACAGCAAGGACATTCACAGGGACCCCAGCACGATAGTATCTCACTTCAAGAAAGTCATGAAGTTTAAGTACTAACTTCTTACTATAACCTCATGCTAATTAAATGGTGTCCTATCATGTAATCCCATAAAATACAAAGTTGACCGGATCTGATTAAAATCAATGCTTATATGGCAGATATTAAAACAACTATTTCAGTGCTTTAGCAGAGACAACGTTATTTGATTCAAAAATGTTTTCTTCCAGAGGCATGTTCCAAGCATCCATTATATTGTGTATAAACACACCTAGCTGTATATGTATACCTAACTACAGGACTGTTGCCCAAATCACTACAAAATCAATATACCCGAGTATTGTATTGAAGTGTATTTTATGATAGGAGAGTGGTAAAAATAAGGTGGTATTTAGCCGTGGCCACATACACACTTCACCATCAGAAAGTATCAAGTCTTAAATACTGCCTCCAGCGATATACATCTTCCTAGTGATTTTTTTGCTTTACTTCCAGGTGAACAAACTTTCCTTCATGTTCCTTCTTAAACTGCTTTCTTACATTGCTTTATATTGTTTAACGTATGCATATTGTAACTTTAGAAATAAGTGTCTTCCAGGATGACATCAAATATAAATGATACAGAAATAATTTCTGCAATATTTTGGGAATAAATGAGGTACAAATTTGTATATTTTAGTTGTAGAACAATATGCTATCATTTAACTATGTAGAAAAATTCTATAATGTTAAAATCCCTTGGCAAAAAAATCAGTTTTAACACAAGCTCTGCTTTTTGAAATGCAAGTAGCGACATGCTTAGTTTTATTTCTTTTTCAGTAGAAGTAACTGTATCCTGTATGTATGCAAAACCCTAAACATGCGTGTATTTTATGAAGGTACATCAAGTGTAGCAAGAGCCTGGAGTGGCACCTTTGATGAACTTCTTGGAAAACAGATTGGTCATTTCTTCAGAACCTACTTCAAAATGAATTACTCCGGGCTAGCAGAGTATCCTGACTTCTTTGCTGTATTCCTTATATTGCTTTTATCAGGTAAGACACATATATGGCTTCATTTATGGTGGTTGTGATGTCAGAGTGTTTCTTACAGACAAAAACACTAAATTGTAGTTTGTGTTTTATCAGAAATACCTTTATAATGTCCAAGATATTTAGATGTGCTTGTGTTTATTGACACAATGACTCTGGGAATTAAATTTATATAATCTAATTTTCATGTGTACCCTTTTCTTTTTTTGGAAGCTGAGACCATTATACAGAGGGATGATAAAAGAAAAATAAACCCATATTTATAAATGGGTTTATTTTTATAAATAAACCATGATACAGATTGATGATAAAAGAAAAATTATACAGTTTTGTGTGGTTTTTATGGCTTTATCACTGGTAAATGCTTTCAGAGGGACCTTGAGGTTAAGCTCTGTAGTTTGGTAATGTGATGTGCTCTCCTTAAATCTCATATTGTGTATGCAGTGGGTATTTGTAAGGTTTTTTTTTCCCTCTAAATTGTTAACTTATTCAGTATAAAATAACTTTCCCCTTTTTAAGTCTTCAAAAGAGTTGTCTAGCCTAGAACTTGTTTGAGCTAAAGGGCACTCTAAGGTACTGGCATGGCCCAACAGAGGGGTTTGAAACCTGAGTAAACCTTTCAGGACTACTCCACTCAGTTCTGTTTCTTTTACATCTTTACTCATGTATCATGTTTTTAAATCACAAAAATTGACACCAGCTTTTTGAGGGATTGGAAAGCTCAAAAATACTGCAACTTATTTGCATATTTGCATTTAACAATTGCTTTCCACAAGGAAACATTCTTACTGCCAGCAGGAGAGAAGGAAGCAGTATGTGTATTTTAAAGTGTACAGTGTACAGTTTGTTTTCAGCCAGTACTAGAAGCATTTCAGTATTCAGTAGAGGTCCTACCTATATCTCAGGATATTTGTTGTGTTCCATCTCTCTCTAGATCAAACAAGAGCAGGAGCTTTTCTTCTCTGGAAAGTGAAACTGATAAGTTATATGGGTATAACCTTCCATTCTCTTATTCTGTTACGAGGGGCTTTTTTGGACTCTCTACTTCAGAAAACATTTCCATTCAACTCCTAATGCTAGAATGAGTGGCCAGTGCATCCTAAGCTTTTATCAGGTCTCTGTACATAAAAGCATGAGTTCCTACAGTAGTAAGCCTTAATTTATGGCTGTGCTTGTATCTTCAATTCATTTCTTCCTTCTGCCTCTTTTGGTTTTATTTGTTTTACTAGAAGAAAGCAGAGAACAAAAAATGCATAAGATGCTGAAGTCCCTAACTGAAAAATGTTTGAGAACTACATTATTTAAAAGATTTAGGATGTACCTACACTGTGAGTCACATTGCAGTATAGGTATTCCCAAGCTGACTCAACACCCGTACTTTCAGAAATTTTACCCGAAATTTTTGAGGTGGTTGTCATATGGTCACTAATGTAAGCCACAAGAAAGTAGCAAAAGTAGAGTGGAATCTTGAGGAAGTTAATTGTACAATTTTAAGAGTAGAATATTATTTATATGTGTTAATTTTGCAGAAGTTTTAAAAATAAACGCCTTGAGATTCAGAAGAATTTCATGCTTGCAAACAGAACATACTTTGTGAATTATCAGCATTAACAGTTGGTGCTGAGGCCCCTGTGTCTGCACTTAGGAAGATCAGGGAGTTTACTAGACAAGGTTTAGTCCAGCATCTTGCCAGGCTTATGGTTCAAAGTTGCCCATAGGACCAGTTCAGACCCTTATGTCTTCAGGAGTGATGGGACTGAATTTGGTATAGCTGGAATGGACCTTTCATTTTCATCTCCTCCAAAGGAAGGAGGAAAAAAACAACCTTTTGAAAACCAGAGCACTCCACAAACCAAACTATAAAATGCTAGTGTAGATGCTGCCATCTTATATCTGTTTTCTCCATAGTGTGGGACCTGAGCATGACGTAAATGGTATGGAATAAGGGGTGGATACTGTCCTGGTTTCAGCTGGGATAGAGTTAATTTTCTTCTTAGTAGTTGGTATAGTGCTATGTTTTGGATTTAGTATGAGAATAATGTTGATAACACACTGATGTTTTTAGTTGTTGCTAAGTAGCCTACTAGTCAAGGACTTCTCAGCTTCCCATGCTCTGCCAGGTGCACAAGAAGCTGGGAGGGAGCATAGCCAGGACAGCTAACCCAACTGGCCAAGGGGGTATTCCATACCATGTGATGTCATGCTCAGCATATAAAGCTGGGGGAAGAAGAAGGAGGGGGGGACATTTGGAGTGATGGCGTTTGTCTTCCCAAGTAACTGTTACGCGTGATGGAGCCCTGCTTTCCTGGAGATGGCTGAACACCTGCCTGCCGATGGGAAGTAGTGAATGAATTCCTTGTTTTGCTTTGCTTGCGTGCGCGACTTTTGCTTTACCTATTAAACTGTCTTTATCTCAACCCACAAGTTTTCTCACTTTTACCCTTCCAATTCTCTCCCCCATCCCAGTGGGGGGTAGTGAGCGAGCGGCTGTGTGGTGCTTAGTTGCTGGCTGGGGTTAAACCATGACATGTTGCTGCTTCCTAACATCAGTAGTAGAGATTCTTGATAGAAGAGGAAATGTTTCTCCTGTGGTTCTCCACTGCTCCCGAGTTTTCATTTGTCTCCTGTCTTTTCATCCTCACCATTATTCCTTCTTCACTTCTCCTGTGCTTGTGCTGCATATTACCTCTCCAAGTCTCTGTGGTAAGCAGCCAAACCACCAGTGAATTAACTGGGTGGAATTCACTGCTGCCGAGAGGAGGGGCAGTGGGGATGGCTCAGGGCTGTGTAGACTGTAGACTGAGTAATTGGATTCTGAGCTGAATCATAGGAGTAGCAGATTATGTTTAACAGAAAATGCGATGTGCTAAGTACAAGGGAAAGTCCACAGAAATCTGTCTTGGTTTTGGTTTTTTTTTCCCCTACAGAAAGGACTTCAGAAAATGTCCGTACTATGTTTCATACTGCATTAGGCTGATTGAGACACTGCCTTCTTGGGAAAAACTAAGCTAAAGAAAGCATACACCTATTTCCAATAAAAATGCCATCGGTTGAAGAAAACTTGAGCAGCTCATATGATAACTTCTGTGTTATGATAAGATAGCAAATGTCTCATTAGTGGAGTCAGAAATTTTTTAGACGTTATCTTGAGAGGCTTAAAATTTTCAGACTTAATCTCTAAATAATGAAGGAAAAGCATGTATGTGATACTAGTGGAAACGCTTAGAGTGCAAAGAACCTGTGGAGGCTTTCCCAGTGTATTTAATTTTTCCTGATCTGCTCACTGCCTGCTCTTCCATTAAACTGTTAGTACACTTACAGTTGTTACAAATCTAATGACACAGTAGGATTCTGATGGAATAACTTTCAGGTTGTTTAAATGCACTATTCTGCAACCTAAGGCATGTGTATTTTGTATCAGACTTTTTTCTAGAATCTCCATGAATCGGTGTTTATGAACAGGAGGTGTGCATTTCTTTTAAAGACTTTATTAATGAGCTAGGAAATGGGACTCTTACTCTGTGTTGGATATGCCCTGAAAAACTTAGAGTGAACAGATTACATTATTAATCTAATAATTTTGATTATTTTATTAATCTAATGAGTATTGTTCTGTAAGGAATAGATTCTGCCAATCTGTTTTTACTAAGCATAGAATTCTTGTACCTATTTTGGCTCCATCACATAAAATAGAGATATGAATTGGAATCTCAGAAAAGTAATAATTGCTCAAAGTACTTTTGAATACTTAAAGAATACAATTAAAGAAGCTTTCTGCTTTGTGGTTTCCAATACACTTGCCTATCGCCATGCTGTCAGAGAGTCTAGTAAATTTGTGCTACTGCTTTTTAAAAGTATAAAATCTTGTGCTGTTTTTTTAGTATTATTCACAGTACTTGCATGTATATCTTCTTTAAAATGCCATTTTATTACTTTAAGGGAACATTGACATCTATAAAATATTTTTATTTTATAGGTCTTTTATCTTTTGGAGTAAAAGAATCTGCATGGGTGAATAAAATTTTCACTGCTATTAACATCTTGGTCCTACTCTTCGTTATGATTTCTGGTTTTGTGAAAGGAGATGCTGACAACTGGAAAATAAGTGAAGAATATCTCATAAACCTTACTGCAATAACAGAGTAATTTTTTTTTTTTTTAATCAATTTACTTGCTCATATTCCAAGCAATTTTCTGTTATACTTGCTTTTGTGGTATTGCAGGTATTGTACCAACTGATACTCTGTCGCTGGGAATGATAAACTTTTTATTCCCTTAAAAATTGTTTTTTATTTTCTTGTTTGTAGTTTCCTTAAAAAAAAAATCTTATTTCAATACTCTTGTTTGTAGCCATTTGAGAGGTTACTGCCTTCTCGTCCTTAAGTCATGTATTAACTGCAGTATGTGAGTATTACAGCAAGAGTTGCCTACACCATTAGTGTTTTAATATGTTTTGCCACAAACTGCAAAGTGAGTAAGATGATAGTTACCTGATTCAGGTATTCTTCCATTTACTGTTATTTTTGTCTTTTTTACAAGCTTTGACATAAAATTGTCTTCTCATGCAGTTTTGTAAAGCAGAACTCTGTCTCGATGAGAGCATTTTAATATGTTTTTCCAGAGTGTTAGGGGAGAAGGATGCCTGTGTTTGTCCTACCAATAATAAAAAAAAAATTATTTTTCTGCTGTATTTTTGTTCTTTACAGGAATTGCTCATCCTATGAGAATGTGACAAGTCTATATGGGAGCGGTGGCTTTATGCCATATGGTTTCACAGGAACATTGGCTGGTGCTGCAACCTGTTTTTATGCTTTTGTTGGATTTGACTGCATTGCAACAACTGGTATAGTATTTATATGTGTGTGTATATGTGTAAGTATATATGTATATATGTATAACATGCTTTTTTTGTAAAAAATACCCACACAAACAACATAACAATCTGTCTACTGTTCGTCCTTTGCTTTCCTAAACCTCCTTCAGTCCATGTAGAATGAGTCTGAGTTCATTCCTGAATGTGGCTATCGTTTTGGGAGGAAGGAGGAGATTTTACTGATTTTATTCCTGTTCTAAGGAAATTAATTGTTGCCTTCTAAGTCTGGGAAGTGCTTAGTATACAATTTTTTCTGCCCTAATGGTGTTAATCACCTGCTCACGTTTACAATTCTCTGAGATGACGTATCTCTCCTAAAGGCTGGCTTGTATATGGCTGATAGGGAATGAGTACATTGAACTTATAAATTGTAGGTAAATAACTAGAAATGATGGGCTTTGAGTACTCTAAATATAGAATGTATTTTATGTCCTTTAGTTTACCGCTATTTTTTAATGCTATTTCTGGCAAGAAAATACTGAGTTTTGTTCTGTGTCACTAAGCTTATTTTATACCGTTTTTTTAAAACTTCTATTACAAATATGATTCCCATGGCTTAGATTAACAAATGGTTTGTCTTTGATGTTATCTTTTAAAGCTGAAGGTGGAAATGAGTAAGAATTTCTGGTGGGGCGTTTCTTTTTCCTTTTTTCAGGAGAAGAGGTCAAGAATCCTCAGAAAGCCATACCCATAGGAATTGTGGTGTCCCTGCTTGTCTGCTTCATGGCCTATTTTGGGGTTTCAGCTGCACTGACACTTATGATGCCATACTATCTACTAGATGAGAAAAGTCCTCTGCCAGTAGCATTTGAATATGTTGGATGGGGTCCTGCAAAATATGTTGTAGCAGTGGGATCCCTCTGTGCTTTGTCCACAAGGTAAAGACACTGAAATACTAATTTTATTGTGAAAAGCTGATGGATAATATATGACATTTAAATATATGTTCATGCATTCATTTTGAAGGCTCAGTTCAAGCAAAGGATTAGCAATAAGTATTATAAGCATGTTTTAGACTTAAGCAGGTCTTGATCACAGTAGTGGATTAATTTAAATTCCTTTTTTAAACTGTACTGTTATTGAACTCTACTTCTCTGGCTTATTACCCAAAAGTTCTTTATTAAAATATATATTTTTGGACATATGACCTGCAAGTTATCTTTATTAACTGATAAAATAAACTTCACCCATTTTGTCCTTTCTTGCTGTCCACTCCCAATGACTCAGCAGCTTTATGGGCTCTGTGTATTTGCAGGCAAAATTGAAGAGATGATTAATTAACTCCACTCCTCATCTTCGTTGCCTGTCTCTGTTTTCCTCCAGTAGCCAGTCTGTCTTCTGACATCATCCCTTCCTGTGGTTTCTGTGTGGGTATTTGAGATGTAGATTATAGCTGTGAAAATATGATCATTTATTCCCCTTTGTGAAACTGTGGATGTAACCTTAACTTAATGTGTTATTTTGATTAAAAAGATCAGGGAGGGCGTGAGATATATTAGTATGTGTTCATATATATTAGACCCATATTGTAATGTGGTATAAACACTTTCATAGATTAGAACATTGCTTGATACTTGAATTTAGGGATAGAAAAATGCTGATGCCAATCTTCTACCTGAGTTTATGTAGATAAGGTGTCATTTACGTGAGCTTCAGTGGTAATACTGGCTGCCTTTCCAGAAAGGAAAATGACATGCCTGTTTAAGCACTAATGCTAATAGTACTCTGAGATAACCTTGTAAGCATTAGCCTGAAGAAGATGAGCACGCTGACTGTGGACAATGATTTAAAGGAAAGGAATATTTTGATGTAGAAGGGGATAGAAAAAGGAAATAATTCCAGAATGATGTTAAAAGAACTGTAGGGCTGACTGAAGAATGTCATAGTCACACAGTACATTCTGGGATTATAGTTATTTTCTATCTAGTTGTCGTGGTCCCCTCATTTTGGAGGGTTTTACTGAATTTTTCCTCTATATTGATAAATAGTAAAAGTGATATATAAGCAGAAACTAGCTTACAGAAATTAATACTGGAAAACAAAATGAACTGAGATGGTAAAACGCTTTTTCAGAAATTTGAACTGCTGGTCTCTTTTACCAGTGTATCCTGAAGAATTATATTTACTCATATGGAGAGGTTAATCTTTCAGTCTGTTGACTGATGTCAGTTTAGAACAAAACAAAGGAAACTGTATTTCATATTCCTCAGTTTAGAGGTATAATTAAGAAAAAAAGTTGGGATCATTGCTTTTGGTCTGTATCGTTACCTCTTTGTTATGTCATGAACTTGTTTTCTCAGGGTAAAGATGTTTGTTAATATTTCTGTTATTTATGTGAATGTACTTAAAAAGGGGTAGGATAAATAAATTTTACAAAGCCACAACAGCAAAAAATTTGGCAGTGGATTTTAACAGTATCCTTATTTGAAAAATCAGTTGTCACCCTGATTTAGGAAACATTCTTTTTTGGAAGGGACATTCGTACATCAAAATCAGTTCATGTGCAATGAAACTTATCTCGTGTGTCTAACCTTAACGCTTGTCTCACGAGCATTACTGGAAGTACTTAGCATCTGTGGTATATAAAAGCTGTGTCTTCTGTAAGTGATACAGTCAATTCCCTAAAGTAAGAAAGGCAACCATTCATCTGGTTAAAAACTAGCGTGCTTGCTGCAGAGGTTGTACTGGCTATGATTTTGCCTTTTGTCCTTTCAATGTTTTTGGTTTTCTTAATTACAATTATTTCGCTTTGAGGGAAAGAAACCACCTAATTTAAGAAGTATGTTTAAAAAGAGCTTTGAATTATCAACAGTTTAAAAGCTTTCTGTGTTCTAATAACAAATCTAAATTAATTAGCTTTACTTCTTCCAAAAAAAAGAAACAATCTTAATGAGGCTTGGCTAGAGGTGCTTTAATTGAAAGAAATAATGTGGCAAATATAATTGTATGGTGCTTACTTTGAATTACTGTTAATCAGCAGCCTCACATGGAAATGTGGAGTGTTAAGAGATGCTGCTAATGCTTATTGATTTGCTGCTGCTGCTGACTGACAGACTTTCTCCAGGAATACTAAAGCTTAATTGCATAGTTAGTGTGACCTGGAACATGTTCCTGGTCCACTAATACCCGAGAACTACAGTGATGGCAAGAGTTATTTTGCTAATCTGAATTCTCTCTGATGAAGCAATTCCATTACCTAAATTAATTAAAAAAAAAAAAGGCGCAATCAACTTCACAGGGAAAAAGAAATTTCTATTTGTGTCTGATCTGTAGTATCTTGGGCTATGGGGCTTTCTGGTTTTGTCTTACAATCATAAATTTTGTTTCTATACATGCCATTAATTAACATTGTTTATCTTGTCCATGATACAACTCTGCATGAACTGTGTTTGCCATGTTGCATGTGTTTGCTTTTTACTCAGTCTTCTTGGATCCATTTTCCCAATGCCACGTGTAATCTATGCTATGGCGAAGGATGGGTTGCTTTTCAAATGTCTAGCTCAAATCAGTTCCAAAACGAAGACCCCACTAGTTGCTACTCTATCGTCTGGTGCAGTAGCAGGTGAGACTAAGAGTTGATCCTTGTAAAGAAAGGTGCACTGCTAAACTCGTTGTATATATGGAAATAAACCACTGTTGTGCAGCTTTGATTTGCTTTGGACTGAAATGATCAAATCTGATTGTCGCCAGGTAAAGTAGGCTACCAGTAAAACTTTTCTCTACCATAGATTTTGTATTTGTTGGTTAATCACAAGTGCTTTCAAAGCCTAGGTTCAAAATAAACAACAACCCAAAACCAAGAACATCAGTCAACCAAACAAAAAACCAAGAGCAGCAACACAGAGCCTAAACCAAAACTAAACCTAAACCCATTAACTCTTACAAGCTTTCTTTTTGTGTAGTTGGGTTTACCAGTAAAGCATTGTGCTTTTAATAACCTGTATTTGAACTATACATTTTTCTGTTCTAGTCTTCTCGGCTCTATGTTCCCTTTGCCCCGAATTCTGTTTGCCATGGCACGCGATGGTTTACTCTTTAGTTTTCTTGCCAAAGTGAGTAAGAGGCAGGCACCAGTTTCTGCCACCTTGACAGCAGGGGTCATCTCTGGTAAGCTCTCAAAGCCCGTGTTACTTAAAACTGAGATTTAAACACTCTATGCACGTGCATGGTACTTTATATTTTTGAAAAGGGCTGCTTGTTAACTTCCCTTGCATGTACAATGGGAATAAAATTACCGAGTAATCAAAGGGTGTAAGAACTCCAGATCATGCCAATCATGGTGGTGGTGATGTCCTTAATGTCACAGAATTCAATATGATTTTTTTTTTTTAAATATTGGCCTTTTGTATTGTGAATAAGCTTGTTACTTAATCTGGGTCCCTTAGGCTGATGCTCTACTTACAGGGTTTCCTTGTCTGATGTACACCTATATATTTATCACATCTATAAGGGGGGAAAATAACTGTGACGTTTTTATTATGAGACATGAGAAAAAATTTCTACATTTGCAGTAGGATCAACTTTTGTGTAAAATACAAAGATTTTTAAATTTTCTTCTAAAGGATTCTGTTCTTGTATAGGCTTACCAACTTGTGGTTGAGGGGTATGTATGTGTGTTGGGGGGTTATGTGTGTATGCACATATATGTACGCACATACATGCCCACATATATTTTAGCAAAGCAGCATTTTGGGAGCTGTTGCCAACTCTTAATGTTTCACAAAGAGAAATTTTTAACATACAACTGTTTCACTTTTGTCCATACTTCTTGCAGAGGTACATGTAGTTGTGCCCAAATTTCATTGTCATTTCAGTGGGATGTCTAATTACCTGGGAAAACTGGAAGCTCTAGAAGTATTTAACTCAAAGGCAAATAAATGTCTTAAAAGCAATTCAAATATGAAATACATGCCTTATAACATTTAGCAACCCTGGCTAAAACTGATATCAAATAAGAGGTTCAGAACTGAGACTAAAATATTATTATTTATAGTCAGGGTCATCCTCAGATGCCACAAGACTGGAACTGCTCATGCTGTGTACTTGGCAGTAATGTGGGAAGGCACAGTCATTGTCCGAATAGTTCCTACGTGAAGCATTATTATCAGTTCCCTTTTCTTTGGTCAGAGTACAAATAAATTGCTTAGAATTACTTTTATTGTTTTGACTTCATATTATTTGAATTTATAATATTGACATATTCCCTTATAATAATTTGGAAGTGCAGTTATGTGGCATGAAATTAACATCTTTCTCTGAAATCACAGTAATGATGAGGAGAAAGAAAACTGTATTACCCAGCTGGTAAACTGATTGATACAGTTATACAGCCCTGACTACAGCTATGCAGCAGCCGTCACTTGGACTGCTTTTAGACAGTTTGGGGAATTTGGTGTGTCAGCAACTCACCTGAAGACAGCTTTATCTACTGCTGGAGAAGGAGTAATTTCTTCTGTTTTTAAAAACATGCATATTTGGTAACTTGTGGTCATAAATAGTTTTGCCAGAATAGTTACAGATGTATGCAACAGTTTATATTATCTGACTTTTCTATTCATTCATAGCGTGGATAGTTTCATAGCTTTAAGAAATGTTAAGGAGATTAGATGTTTGGCCTCTTAATTAAAGTTACCAGGTCAAGCCTACAGCTGAGGCAATTGTCACATGTTATTACTGTGACTTACCTTTTCACATGTGGTAACTGCGACTGTGAAACTCTCCACATAGCAAAATGTTTTGGTGTCAGTCCAAGGTTTCTTCACCATAAATTTATCTACCGTTGTTTCTTTCAATTGGAGTAGAATTGAGAGAGGTGGAAAAGCGATACTGTGCCTTTTTTTCTCTTAGCCAGAAACTTACAGGCATTTCTCAGTTTGGTTCTAATGTAAAAGAATATTCTGGGCTACAAAGTAGCCTTTCAAAGCTAGGATTAAAAATTAAATATAGCTACTGTACATGAGGTTGTAGTAGGTTCTGCTTTTCCTCAGCTTTGCTTACCTATGCTCTTTTGAGCATGCAAAGCAGTGAGGTACTCAGAAATCTACCCTGTAAATGACTTCTTGGATTTAGGAACATCCACCGTCATTAAAGAAAACAGGATGGTCTTCCTTCCTTCATTGGAAAAGGAGACGCGCAGATGAAATAAAACTTCTGTAACACAGCAGTCTTGTTTTCAGAAAATCACGTTTTGCTTTCTCCTTCAGGATCAAAAACCAGGGGAATGTGTGTTTGTGCATTTACACACCTGTCTACAAATATATCAACAAACACATAACATAAATATTATATATAAGTATTTCTGAATATAGAAAAAATTGTGTGTGCATATACATACAGTGTATAAAGGCTACATTTAATAGTTTCTTTTGATGTTGAGATTACTGGTGATTCAAAAGATTAAGTATTGTTAGATTCTTTCTGCATCTCAATAATTTTAATAAAATACAAATATTTTAAGAGGTTCTTTGACCACATATATTTCAAGCCAATTAGCATTAGCCTTTCATTTAGTGATGGCTTGTGCTAATTTCTTTATGAGCGATGTGTGTCTGTGTGCAAACAGCATAGACAAAAAAAGACATTCCAGAATCTCCAAAAGAATGTGGCATTAGCTTTTCTAAACACAAAGACTGCCATAATTACTCTCAGTATAATGGAAGTTTCTGCCTCTGATTTCAGTGATTTTAAGATTATTAATTCTTGTGAGATTTTGCTGGCCTTTCCTGAAGGCCACTTGAACTTAACTTTTTTTTAGTAAGATAATCAATTTTAAAAAACCCACAAAACTATTTTATTCGAGACAACTCCTGAAAGTCCTCTTTACATAGAGCTCTTTCTCAGCTCAGCAGAAATTTTACATACTGGTGGCTTACTGGGTCGGATCATTGTTCCCCAGTTTTGCAGTGGGAGCCATCCTCTCAGCTTTGGTGAGATTCTGTCGCAGGATCTGAACCTTATTCTATAAAAATGTATTTTTAATGTGGCTCCAATTCAACAAGCCATATGTGCAAATACTTATGTCCAAGTAAGTCCAATACGAATCGCTTGATTATGCAGCATAACTGTACAGCTCATCAGTGCATATCTATATGAATGAGATTCCCAACTGTAGGGAAGTGGGTTTGGGAATGTTGGTGATGACTTCAAAAATGTGTTTTTGAGGATTACCATGGTTTCACTCTTATTGCTGTCAGTAAAACAGTGTAAAGTTACACTGCGGACAGATTTTAAAATCTTAGCTCTTAATATGTCAGCCCCATACAAATCTTGCATTTTCTTTTCTTTTATTTTTTTAGCTATAATGGCATTTCTGTTTGATCTAAAGGCTTTAGTGGATATGATGTCTATTGGTACACTTCTTGCTTATTCACTTGTGGCAACCTGTGTCCTCATTCTTAGGTGAGTCAAAACGACCCTTTCCATTCTGGTGTGTTGTGTTGGCCAGTATATAAACAGAAGTGACATTTACAGTGTATGTTTTTTGCTAGATAGCTAAATGTTTAAAAATTAGCTGTATGCATATAAATAATTACTAAGAAGCAGTGACCCATCAGAGAACACTGATATATTGTCATATCAGTATAGCAGTTAGTCAAGTTAAAGCTTCATGTGAAATCTAGACACCTTTTATTTTCCAGAAGATGTATCGGTCCAAGTATTAGTCCCAAAGGTAYTAGATGTAAGCTTGTGTCCAAAATTCAGTGAATGATATTTTGATATGAATACAATCTATGCTGTACATCAGGCCTATTACATTGTGGGGGCTATATGTGAAAGGTGTAGACGTTCTAGGTAGTTCACAGGACGAACAAGTTCAAAAAATTGCTTTGTATTACCCTAGTCAGAAACGTAAGGCCAGATGAGCGTTTCAAGACATGGTAGCCCTAGAAGAAAGTACAAATATTCTCTCTCAATGAGTGAGATTATAAATACTTGTCAGTAAAACTCTGGTATCTGTTCTGTTTGTAAAGCTATGGAATAATATTGATATATTGGTAGCTACAGCTCACTTTATTATGTATTGCTCTTTTTCACTTAAAAAGTCAGTCTTTGTTACTTAAGGCTAAGTAATTAACTTTGAAAAGTATAATAGCTTAAATTCAGCTCAAATTCAATGTTGCAATAATTTGTACTTTAAGAGAGAAGACTATTTTATCCCATAGTGACTTATTTAACATATGTGTTTTTAAAAATACACTTCAAGTCTAACAAAGCTGATGTAAAATTTCAGTTTATGCCAGTTAGTAGGCCTCTTACAGTATGGGAAGCAAGTCAGAATGAACTTGCCACTGCTGAAGGAAGCTCCCCTACCCTTTCCCTGCCATTGACCACCAGACCCTGGCCCTTCTTCTTCTACGAGTCTGATCATTTATCTGACCCATTGGTGCATTCATGTAGCTTAAAAAACTGCCCAAAAAATCCCCAAACCAACCCAGCAAAAAAGTGAGTTGCCATGGTTTGTTTATATATGATAGTGACTAATAATATATGCTGTTGCAGTGCAGTTATAAATTGGGAAATTCTAAATCTCTACTGCGAAGAATTTAGTATTTAAATACATGCCCAGAGTCATATTGCTTCAAATCCCAAAGTAAGCTTAATTTTTTTATTATCCTGTCTGTTTTATGCATAGGTACCAACCCAGTTTAACCTATGAGCAACCAAAATATTCTCCAGAAAAAGCAGCTTTGGCTGCATCTGAAAGGGAATCTGCAGTAAGTGAATCACAGATAAATATGATACAAGAGAATCACTTCAGTCTTCAGGCCCTGATTAATCCTTCCAGTTTACCTACCGAGCAGACTGCAACTACCGTTAACTTTTTAGTGGGTCTCTTAGGTAAGTATCCAGCTGTCCAAACTCATATTATGCATTAACATAAATAATGGAATTTTATTAAAGACAAAATTAAAAATCCAGTGATAACATGCCTTCTTTCAGTCATAATTAATGTGTTATTCTGCAGAATGCTTTTATACTTCTTGATGGATCCAATCTGTAGTCTACTATATTTTCCTTTAATTAAACATTTTCATGATAACATTTCATACTGAAGACCTGCTTTCGTTCTTCTTAAAAGTCACGTCCTCTTCAATGCAGAGATTAAGTGACCTCTTTCCCATTTCCATCATTTTGTTTTTCACACAGCTTTCTTGGTTTGTGGCTTGAGTGTCCTCACTACTTATGGAATTCATTTCATTGCTAACTTGGAGCCCTGGAGTATTGGCCTTCTTGCTGTGTTGGTGGCGTCCTTCATAGTTACCATTCTCCTCATCCAAAGGCAGCCTCAGAACCAGCAGAAAGTGGCCTTTATGGTGAATAACATATTCTCTATGTTATTCTCTAATGACAGGTTTGGATGGATTATAACAAGTGGGAGAGGGGCAGAGAGAGAGACAGATGGTCCTTTTTCAGGCAGTCTTTCATTACTGCACTGCCACTATTGCAGGTTTTTTGGTGAAGGTAAGGGTAGCGGATGCATCACGGCTGAATCATCAGCATGTGCAGTCCAGTCCAGATCTTCTCAGGACTAGAGAAAGGGTTTCATTGCCCACAGATTGAATGTGTGACGTGCATAGGAGCATGGCTGCAGAAAATGGCTGTGCCACTGATACTGGTGTGAACAGCTGCTATTACAACTAGTGGATCTGGCAATASAGATCTTCTAGGTATTTCTTTAGGCGCATCCTCAAAGTGCATCTTGCTGAGACCCGAGTAATTTTAGACCTCAATTTAAGCACTTAGAAACTGGAAAATGATTCAGAAACTGATTAGTGTACAGTCATTTGTCTGTGTTGTGTGCAATGCTTTGGACCACAATACAGTTCGTACCTCCCAGAGTATAATCCTTTCATTTTGAGCTTTCACTTATGTTCCAAGAAGAGTTGTTTAATGGAGTATTTAATGGAAATAATGAAGTATAGTGATGAAGGTCAAGGAATCTGGTGGAGTGGGGGGGGCATTTCAGAAAGAAGGGATATATATAAATATATAATATTTTTCAGCTGTAGATACAGGAGTTCATTAGTATATGTTCAGCACAAACTGGAAAGTTTTTCTACACAGCCTTAGAGAATATATATTAAACATAACGTATTTTAAAAGTTTAAGATACGTAGAAACTGGTGGTTAAACCCATTGAAAATGTCACTATATTCCAATATAAAATGTTTTTCAACTGTAGTGATTAGATATGTCACCTCTAGTTTGTGTTGTATAACCAAAGTGTGACATGCAAGAAATTATATTTAATACAGACATATTAAATATTTCTTTTTAGGTTCCACTATTGCCATTTTTGCCATCATTCAGTATCCTGGTAAATATTTACTTGATGGTACAATTAAGTGGAGACACTTGGATCAGATTTAGCTTCTGGATGGTGCTTGGTAGGTACTTATGTTCATTTCAGTCACCTCTTACATTAGGACTCGTGAATCCCATCTTAGAACATTTGATTCTCTTCCTTTAAATATTTGAAAAACAGTCTGTGTTTTAATAAAAGTCAGCTGATATTTCTGATCCAAACAAGAGCATGCCTCAGAAGGGGTATTTATATGCAGTCAGAATTGTAAATACAGTTTTGAGGTAATAGGAAGAATCAAAGTTATAGGACTAATTCCAATAAGCCACAACTTTTTTTTCCTAATAAGTATAGCTAAAATTGTGCAGAGACCTGTTTGTAACAGGTTTCTTCCCAGTATATCAGTCATTCTCCTTTAAGATATGAAAATTGTATTAATTCCATCTAGACATAAATTAGAGATAGTAGTGTCCATGACCTATTAGGGCATTTAATTACACAAAAATGACGCACTGGAATTTCCATAGAAACAGGGAAGACCTGAAGATGAGCTCTGATTCAGATACCTGAAAAAGAAACTTGTTTTGGAAAATATGTTCAGCCAGAGAGTAATAACTAACTACTTTTTAATGCACTACTTGCCTGAAAACCCTATTAACTTTTTTTTTCCTTTTGGAAGGCTTCCTCATTTACTTTGCTTATGGCATCAGACACAGTCTTGAAGGTCATCGTAGCGATGGAGATGACGATTCTTGTTCAGAAAATAGTGGGTTGCAAGAAAAGAACCCTGTGGAAGAAGTGGATGAACCTGAAAATGCAAATGAAAGTGATCAATTTCTTGCACATGAGAGGACAAGTGAATGTTAATCTTTGCAAACATACAAGTCTTTTAAACCTTTAATTGACATTTTACTTGCGGACTGAAATTTCAAAAGCTTTCTGCCAACATTGTGCCTCTTGAAAGTGTTTACTACAAGGCTTGCCTGATATTTTGGACAAGCTGCTAATCAATCTTCATAATTTCAGAACTGACAGCATGGAGATTAATATTTAAATTAAAAAACAAACAAGAGAAGTACCCTTTGGCAAGCAAAAATTTTGATGCATTGTTTAAACTGTCATCCAAAATCACTGGCAATCACAAAATATGAAGAATTTTAGAACTGCCTGCAAGAAGTTCTGAATATTTGACACTGCATTGTGAACACAAGTGCCTTTCGTACCTCCTCCTCACCTCTGTTACATGTTTTGGTCACAATCTAATAGCTCTCTTCTTTCTACAGAAGTAATTCTCACGGGAGATAAATTGCAGACAGGCCTGGAAAGTATTTGCAAAATGAAAGGTAATTGTACAAGTCTGATACTTTGCAAAAAGTAGAGGATCATGTATTTATATAAAAAGAAATAACTGCTTACCTTTACTAATCAGTAGTCATGGAGAACTCAGACAGTAAAGATACTTCAAAGGCTTTTAGTCCCTCTAAATAGCATTCAAGATTTCTACTCAGGTGAATTTCTTTCCTTTCAGAGATGCTGTGTTTATAAAATAATACTCCCAAGAGGAGCTATGGTGTTTTCTGCAAAAGCATCTGGGAAATAATCTGTTGGTCATAGTACTGACAGTGATATTCGTATGTGATTTAGCAAGTATTGTGCTTTTGATTTCAGAAGGGCCAGGATTTTATCCCTGACTACATAATTTGGTACTTACATACAGCAGTCATCAACTTTTTCTCCTTACTACTCATTTATTCCCCCTATACTTTCTTCTCCTTTATCATGTGCCAGAGCTGATATTTCTGAGATTAGTTGTTACACATTGCTTCTCCTCAGAAAAATTAATACACAAAATCCCAGCCTTCTTTTCAGATAGAAGGGGAGGTTAAAAAAACAGAGGCCCAGGCTTTGAAAAAAACCCTCGTCAAAACAGTATTTCAGCGCTTCACTAAGCGTTAAACATACGTTAGCACAGCAGTTTTTCGTGAGCCAAGCCTACATCCACAAATCCATTCATGTGGGTAGGCTGTCCAAATGCTAATTTATGTGAAGAACCAAATTGTTGCAGCAGTGCTGGGTAAACAATTATTTTAAAGCTAGTGAAAATGGAAACTGTTCTTCTTTCAACATAAAAGTCATGTTACCTGTCAAAGGCACCCAGATATTTTAACACTTTTTCTCAGCAAGTAGTAGGCTCAAGTCCCATGAAGGATTCCACAATATGAAGTTATTTTGCAAGAATGTATTTATAAAAATAACTTCCCCGAAGTAAGAACTGTCTTGGACTTGTCATGGAGAGTTGTAATCTGTTGCCGGTACTAATCATTGGTATTAATCTCTGTTGTTAGGTATAAAAACTTTCGATCTTGTGAGAGCTATGTTGGTTGACAGTGAAAAGCACCTTACTTTTTATAATAGCTGGAATTTCACAAAAAAAGAAAAAAAAAAAAAGAAACTAGTTAAGCTGCTTCTGTCTCTCTCCTGTTCTTTTTCACAGCAATAGATTCACACTTTTTAATCTTAACACGACTTCTGTTGTTGTAAGAGAGTAGCGTGCCTAAATGTTGAAGGGCAGAAGGAGAAGTGCTCCTTGATAGAGAACCCTGCAACGGGCTGATATCCCACCGTGGAACAGGTCTGAGGTTTTCAGCCTGACCCTTTCTTCTCAGCTTGAACTGGGAGGAGAGGGTCCTGCAGTGCTGACAGCAGCGAGTGGATAGATGTGTGCTGCTGCACCAGTGTCCTCTACTGGCTACTCAGAATTAGGAGTACCAATCTGAAAATCTGAGAGGCATGCAACAGGTAAAACACCTACCTCTTAACTGATGTTCCAGCGTATACATCCTCTAACGGCAACTGCTGTTGTCCTAAGGACCGTTGTTCTAGCGATTGGTGGTCCTTAAAAATGGATGGGACACAGAGGATGAGGAGAAACTGTAGGGTAGGTGGCAATGGGATACTGTTTTTTTTATATATCCTAATCCGTCCAGAATTGATCATAAGTTATAGCCACTTCCTTCCACAATTCATCATCATTTTACAAATGCCATTAAAGAAAGACTCAAATCTTATATTAGATAAATACAAGTAGATGATATGCTAAGTAAATGTTTGGTTGATAGGAATGGATAGGAATTCTCAGGGCAGTTCCTAGACCTACTGATAATTTTCAGTACCTCTATTCAGTGAATGAAGGAGCTGTCTACGTCAGTTGGATCTGCTATTTTAATTGTACGTCTCAACTGGGGCCCATTTTTATGCCAAAAATGACAAAAGAACTATACATTCTTGTTTGAAATATTAGAAATTTCAGACTTTCCAGGCTCTTGGAAGGAATCCAATATAGTAATTCTTAGATATGTCAAAACAAAGGTTTTATTTATAAGAAAGCAAAAAATAATTGTGTGTTCTGTTGTTTTTAATCCCACAAGTATTTGAAATAGAGAAGCTGATGCTTTTCCTGATCAGCTGCAACTCTGTCAAGAGCACAGCTTCTTCAGTGGTTATACTTTCAGAGGACATTCTTAACCTGTCTTGCCCAGTACTCTTAAATCCTCAGCTGCAAAAAATGCCATTGCTGTGGGAGCGAGTCAGCAGTGCTCRGGCAAAGCTTTTGCATGACGCCTTTACAAGCCTATAGTGAAACACAGCTCTCTTAAAATTCCTTACACATCTTGGTGTGTGGGAAGCAGAGACTGACTTTTTTCTATGGTTGCTGATGCCGCAGAGCAGGCGAGCCAGGCTCCCAAGATGCAAACTGCTGCTGTTCTGTGATGTGCAAAGAAGATCCATTCCCTCCCAAGGCCATCATATAGAATGTATGTGTGCATGCCTGTCTATATGTTTGCATCTGTCTGACATTAGCCCATAGTGATTTTGATGTACTGATTAAAATAATTTCTATACTGCACTGGAATTTTCCTTTGAAGGGATACTGTCAATATAATAAACTTCTGACTAAAGCAGGTGCTAGCTAAGGCTTTTGGAGATAGAGAAAATAAATTTTCCAGCTTATTTACCTAATGGATGTGTCAGCACTTTGTGTATTGACAGTTTCCCCTTTCATTTGTATGAGTATTTCTCCCCTCGTTAGAGAAATTAATTATATAAAAATAAAAGAATGTGCCTGTACAAATGTTGCTAAGGGAGATGGGAGCAGCTGCAGCACAGGAACTATCCACTTAACTAATGAGATATAACATAAAATTAAAGGAAAGTCACTGGGTATTCTCGGTTGCTTCAACTGCGCAATACTTATTTATATGTGTGTATAGTTAAAGTCATTATTAGTCAGTGGCTGAGTAAGAACACGACAAGCCAGAAGTAAGATATTTATGCTAATTTTGGTATGCATTTGTATATGCAGTCTTGAAATTCCAGATGCTTTAGTGGGACTTTGCAAGAGCAGGCCGTGTGAAGGACAGTCATGCTAGTCCTTACACAGGAGCCATATATGAAACAAATCCTGATTTTGTTCTCGCGTTTGCTGTATGTCTGTATTTGCTGAGCTGAAAGCAGCTCTGTATGTGCAGCTGAAAGCACAAGTCCAGTGGAATTAAATCATTGCTGTTATTTTTTAACATAGTTGTTGATATTGTAAATTGTTCTGTGCAAATAATAATGGTATGTGTTAATACAAAATATCTATTATTGGAGGTAGCTTATTGGTTTTTTCTTCCTTTGTGAAAAAAAAATCCTCCAAAACATATATTTGCATTGGTACATTCTGGATGTCCCTTTAGATAGAGGAATTATTCTTATCTAGTTGGATTTAAGAAAGTAAGCCAAAACATATTTAAGGGAGAACAAATAAATCTTTTTGTTCTGAGGGATAAGAGATAAGATAACATTTCTGTATAATTCATGTTAACTAAAGTGATCTTCTTGTGGTATTCCAGTCCTAATTCTGCCATAGGAAATTTCATGAGGTACCTTCGATTTCACTGTCTGTTACCCTGGATAAAACTATCCTGTTAATAATAGTATGCTTTTTCTGGCACAACAAATGCTGGTTAGATTCCTGAAATCTGTCATATTATGTTTATGTCACTATGTGTTAAAGCCATTTATATTACCTGCTGTTAGAGAATTGTCAGTAATAAATGTCAATAGTAGTGATAGAGGGTTACTTATGTACTTACTTATGAATTTAACTATGCCATCCAGAAACTTCAAATGATACAATGAATTTAGAGGCAAAACTTGGTAAAGCTTAAATATATATTCTGTATTTAATTAGATGATAAATGTAGAAGTCTAGCCACCTTTACCCTAAAATTTATGCAAAGATATATATATTTTTAAGAAATAAAAAGGCATACTGTTTTCATGGAGGTTTTAATAAGTGCCAATATCAGATGTGCTGTATGCATCCTGAGATACTGAAAGCTGAACAACCTGAGTGAAATCCATGACAGCGCAGGAAATCTGTGTGGGACTGTGCAATCGTTTTAATCAGGTGATTAAAGGGGTCATTGACATTGAGGTGCATTTTCTACAGTAGGAATTTAATTCACGTGATGGCTGGCATGTGTTACTTGATTACATAAAAAAGAAAATAAAAGCACCTTTTAATGCTCTTGGGCCCTAATTCTTCCTAGACTTGCCAGGAAGTTTGTACAAATTGCAATATGCTCATTGAAAGCACTGGGATTACTCAGTGTTAGGCAAATGCATATTTTACAGAAAGAGCAGGTGGTATTTCACATAGTGTAGGATCTTTGTATTTGTTTTTAATTTCCTGTACCTTTAGTATTTCTTTCTGGTATATGTTTTGAGGACCTCTGCATTTTTAATAGTTGGACCTTTCCAAAGCTAAATATAATGCCTTTACCATCTCCTGATCTGTTTTCCATTCGATTTTAGAAATCAAACTCCTTAACGTTAGCTAAGTCAAAGGATTTCTGTGCATAGACATGCATTACAAAGAACTATGTATATATATCATTATTTTTATTGTCAGTTGGACAAATTCTGTTGTCTTTGTATGTTTTCCTTGAGCCTTGTGCAAGGTAAACTCCAGCTTCACCAGTAGAAGTTTAGTTGGAGTCAGGAAAAAGGATAAAAGGATTTGAATGTTCAGGAGGGCTTTTTTTCTTTTGTGTTACCAGAAAGAAAAGCATGAAATACATGTTACACATCTTTAAAAATAGTTATGTGTGCATCATTTTAAAAAACATTAGTGTTCATATCCATTTGAACTTTTCCTTTTGTTCATATGTACGTTGTAGTGATTATTTCTGTATTATATGCTGCTGAGCATTTAAAATGGAGATAGAATGATTATGATGCAACTTAAACTACAAATTTGTATTTCTTTGAAAGTTCTTTGAAAATTCTTTGAAGTGCTCTACCAAAATGAAAAGTCTTGACTTTTTATGAATGTAAAAAATGCTTATATTTAAGAATACGGTGCTTGTTTTTTCACTTTTACAATAGAATTGTAATCAGCGATATTTTTAGTTACCTTAGTTCCAAATTCTGATGGAAATTACATTGCTCTTCATTTACTGTAAAATGTGCTTCACGGGGTAACAATTGTGCATTTGTTCTGTATTTTTTAAATAAAGCTGAGTATCACTTGTATGTACTTCATACAACAGCTCTAACTTTAACCACCACTATAGTTTTAGTAAACACTAAAATAATATAGTGACTTGATAACCATTAGTGTGTCAGATATCTAATGTCATGACATTATACAAATCATAACTCATTTAAAATAAATAACATGATAGCTCATATGGGTTTTACAGAGGGGAAAAAAACAACCATGTTTTATGTTTAAATCTTTTATTTTTCCAGTGGTCTGGAGATGGGGATAGTAGCAGCGTTTGTTTCATACTTGCTTCCAAGCACTCAAGAAGTCACTGAAATAGAGAATAACACCCTTTGATTTGGGCATTTTGTCTTACAGTGCCAAACCAGAGATGATGTTAGGTTTGATTTCCAGAGGGAGTGAGTAGCCCTTGGCATTCATGGTGCTCAACTTTCTGAAGCACCAAACCTTGTCCTGGCAGCATCCAACCTCAGATTTGGATGGATAAACTCACTGTTGTCTCCTTTTTCCCTTTTTGGAAAAAAAAAAAAAAAAACCAAACCAAAAACAACTTCCTCAATCTTGAATAGTACTGTGGGTATATCAGGAGAATAAAAGCATGAGTCTGGGCAATGGGTAACAATAGCCCTGACACAGAGAACCACACTCCCAGCACAAGCTTATCATCTGGCACTGTTTTTAAAGACATTTGGGTAGCCATCTTTGTTCACAGACTTAAGAATAGCTATGACTTTGGTTTTTTTTCTGAGGTATGCTGCAACTCTTTTGTATAATTCCTTATAAAGTTTTCAAATGATTAATAATCACCTTATTGTACATACAGATTTACTAAGACTGATCTTGAAAATCTTGGTCCCATGAAGCAGTGGGAATATGGCCACTGATTTAAATGAGGACAAGAGTCATTCTGCAAGTATCACATTTAAAGCATTGACTTGAAAAGATGCATTTAAGCTATCAGTTTACTCATGTGGAGAACTGAGGTCATTCCATGCAGTTTTACATTAGTTCTTCTGACAGCTATAAATGAAAGTGTAACTAGTTTTTCATGGATATCCATTTAAAACTAGGAAACTTAAAATTAATAAAATCACTTTCTTACTTCATTATATATCTATATAGGAAAAAGGTATATGTCAGCTTAAATACGTCTTAAAATTAATGCAGCGTGAGTGTTATTTCCAAGTGCTATTACCATATTTTCCAAAATATACTATTTGGAGCTCAGTCACCATTAGATCATTGGCCTACCCCTGTGTATGAAAGGAAAAGGGAAATTTGACTTAGGAAGGCACGTAAGAATTGCAACTGGCAGTTTTGCAGATGATAGAAAAAACCCCACTCTTCATCAGAAGCAAGAGCTGTGGCTATTTCCAATGCGAATTTGCAGTTTATATTATACATCTTTTCTGAGTTATCTCCGAGATTCATTTCCTTTAAAACAAAGACTGATAACCTTTTCAGAATATAATACTCGGTGGTATTCTAACTGTTTAAAGGGGGGAATAATCTTAGACTTTTAAAATACCCTGCAGCAACAAAAATACCATTTTTCTTAATTTGTTACAGTAATAAGTAATAGACGAAATGTTTAGGATATGCTGAATACTCAGGTCATTGCATAAAACCCCTAAGAAGTTCTTGGCAGAACTGTAATAGGGCTGTAGAATGAAAAAGAGATCGTGAAATTTCATCATCTTACCCTGCAGGTGGGCCCTACTGGCTGCTTTACCACTAACCAGATACCCCAGGGTGAAGTATTGGAGCAGGCTCAGGCAAGCAGGTGTCTGAACTCTGCAGGTGTATGTATTTATGAGGGCAGGGGAGCATTATGTATATCCCTTCTAATTTTTTTTTATGGATGCAGACAAAGCCTAGACTTCCTTTAAGATCTGTAAACGCTCTACTTCCACATCTACTACGGCCCTGGAGCTGTGGCCGGGGACACCATTCCCCATTTACTTTATCCTGATTCACGCTGAACTGTGGCCTTGTCTACTACAGGGTCTGCCTGTGACCTCTGACAGCCATTATTTTTGCTCCTCCCAGTCCAGTGTCTTCACCTTGCCCTGCATCTACCTTTGTGGCCCCTCCAGTCATATTTCCCCCTCCCCTCAGATTTCAAGAAACAGCTTTTGACAGCTCAGTGTGGGCATAAACATACACGCAGTAAACGTTAAGTTTACCATGTTCCTCTCTTAGCAATGAAGAGATACCTGCACCTTCTCGATGTGCTTCACACCGGCATCAATCATACATGAAGACTGTGTCACGGGCTATGAAGCCCCAAATAGCAACACATAGATACTTCCTCTATTTTTCCACTGTGAAGTAGCTTTTCCTGAGCTGGCTTTGGGAATCTCTCTGCTGTGGCAGGCTGGAATGAGTGCAATAGTTTGACTTAAAAATGTACTTTTGCTGTCTTAGGCCAACACTGATCTGTGCCTGATGTCCACCCATAGGGTCACCTGTGATATATAACCTGTACGGCTGTCACACTCTGCTCTGCTCCCCTCTGCGGATCCGGCTACAGGCCCAAAGGCAACCAACAGCTTGCACCTGTGCAAAGCCACGTATTGCAAAGGGCAGCTGTCAACGACGAGCTAATTCAAGCAATAAACTTCCACGGGTGTCCCTGAGGTCGAGATTATTTGGGATGCAGCTCTGTTCCTCTTCTCAACACGGAGTTCCGTGTGAGCTCGCTGGGCCTGCGCTGCTTGGGGCAGCGGTGGCCGGGGGGGGGGGGTACTCTGTCGCTATCCTCAACCCCGCGGTCAGGAGCTACGGAGGAGATGGAGCCGCAGAGGGAGGAGTTCGGGGTAGACACAAGGAGCCGACGTCTTCCTCGCGTGAGCGGTGAAGCGCCGCAGCAGGTGCCCTGAGCGGCGCGACCCGCGGCGGACACCCACCCGGCCGGGCCCGGGCTCGCCTGTAGGGCGTCGCGGGTGTTCCCTCCCTCAGCGAAGAGGCGCGGGTGGCGGCGGGAGAGGCCCCTGAGGCAGCACAGCCGCGACGCACCTTGCCCGGGCGGGCAGCCCCGGGCAGGGAGCCCCGGCGCTGGCCGGCTCCTCCCCGCGCCGCGGCCCGCCGAAGCGCTGCGGGGCCGCCCCCCGCCGCCGTCGCCGCGCCCGCCCCGCCTCAGCCCAGCGTCCCGGCCGCTCCCGCCATGCGGCTGTGGGTGCTCTTCAGCCTGCTGCTGCTGCAGGAAACGCTGCCGCACGGTGAGCCTCGACCCCCGCCGCCCTCATCACCGCCCCGCCGGGTTCCCTCGCTTTGCGAGCCGCCGCGGGCTTTCCTTACTGCTGGGCCGCCTCCCCCGCCCTCAGCGCGGGCGCCCCTGCCCCGCGAAGCCGGCGGCGGGTGCCCGTGGCCGCCTCCCCTCTCCGCGCCCCCCCCGCCCCTGCCCCCGCCATGACAGCCCCCGGGGCAGGGCCGGGAGCCATCTCGGGGGCGGCGGGGCTCCCGTCCTGCCGGGCAGGGGCGGAGGGAAGGCGGGTTGCTCTCTTGGTCTGCGGCCAGCGAGCCGCCGAGGCTTTCCGCCGAAGACCGAAAATGTGGTTTCGTTCCGTGGTGGGGTTTTGGGGAGAGGCGTTTGCGGCAACACCAGCGGGCCCCCGCCGCCGTTTCTCTTTAGGGTCGTTGTTTAAGTCCGTGCTTAAATCCCCGTGCCGCGGCCGGAGGAGGGTCAGTGCTGGACGTGGTGCTTGATTTAAAAAAAAAAAAAAAGAATTTTTTTTCTGTGCACGGTTGTTCATTTGTAGAAAGGACCGAACTTACTCGTAACTCAGTTTCAGGTTGTGATGGAGTCTTGGTGGGGAAAGAGGAAAGAGGCAAGTTTTTGACTGGGAAAGGACATTCATAACCAATCCTTGACTTTAATACAGACTTTAACTGGGCAAAAGAGAGGCTGTTTCCCTCTTGCAAAATGCAAATAAAGTTACTAAAACTTCTTCAGAAGAAACAAAAAAAAATTCCTTTGTTTTTCACCACGGAAGGGCTTGGGGAACAAGGCCTGTGTAGCCCATGGAAGGGTTTGTAGAGAAATCGGAGCCAGGCTCTGAGGTGCGTGGTGAAAGGCAGAGGGGCAGTTACCACAAGTGGCCCAGGAGGTCGTAAGGAAAAAATTCTTGAAGAACATAAAGAATCCTTCCCCCTGAGAGCTGTTAAGCACTGAAAGAAGTTGTCAGGGGAGGCTGTAGAGTCTCCAGTCTTTGGGATAGTCAGAGCTCAACTGGACAAGGCTCTGAGCAACTAACGGGGGCGGGAAGGGATGTCCAGAAGTCCTTTCCAGCACAATTTTTCTTATGACTACGTGCAAAGGAATTGCACTCTGGACCAGTGTGGTGTGGGAGAGGATTTCTGCTGAAAGATCCGGTCTGTGGGTGTGCACTACCACATCAAGAAAAGTGTTTTCTGTTTGAGAAATAGACAATAAAACAGAGAATGAGAAATGAGTTGTAACTTGGGCAAAAGATTTCCCAGGCCTATGTTTTTCTTAGTTTGTCTAGATTATACTGAGGTTTGACTGGGTGCTTCGYGCTGTGTCATCCAGAAGGTTAGCTATGGGAGAAGGTAACCTGGCATATTTAATGACAGTTCCTTGTCTAAAGCTAGAGGTGTAAGTCCTAATGTAGTCATTGTGATTTCAAAATAGCCTTCCTAATTTAGCTTATATTAGTTTATGAACAGTGAAATATGTCCCTCCAGACTGTCCGTATGAGTGTTGATGTGTCACCCTGTATTGTCTGTATGAGTGTTTGGATGATTAACTTTTCATTTGAAGTACCACAGATAGAGATGTATCCAACCTGTTTTGTTACGTTAGTTGTGATCACAAAGACTCTTCCCTCTCATGTTAATCCTAGTGGTTAAGAATTATTCTTTATGGTAACCTCACACTTGATGTCCGCTCCCCCCCCCCCCCCAAGGAAAAATTCATCAGTATTAATGAGAGTTGGAAGGTTTCTGATGCTGCCAAGACGTGCATGTGGATATGGGTGATGTCTCAAGTCAAAACTGGATGCTTTTTAGCATTATGTGACTAACGCTCATTTGAGGATTGTTGTGTGTGTAACATCTGTGAGAAGAAGGGGCAGACAAACATTAAAGGATAGGATGAGACAAATACTGTGAACCAGGAGCAAAAGTGCTGTGTGGTGTATTTCTGTGATGTACCGATGCATAGTCTCCTGCTTCAGCATGATGAGTTAGTAGGGACCCTGAATGTACTGTTGCAGAAGAAGTGAGTACAGTGCATCTTAGAACTGACATTAGGAGCTGATCAGAGGTAGAAAGGAGGAGTTTTCTCAACAAATATTTTTCTATTAAGTCTTAATTTTTTTTAAAAATGAGAAGTGCTTTTGCTGGATTAAAACAATGAGGGCTCTGTGCATAAATCTAGTGAGACGGTAAAGCATCCCAAACATGGCATATTCATGTACTTGCATAAATGGGCTAGTTGAGTTTGTTCCCTTCCCTGGGAAAGTCTTGCAGTTTGGGTAAGGAAACAGGGGAATCTGTGTGGTAGGTTCTGTGTTCCTGGAGGGATTTGATTGTGTGTCCTCTTTATCTTAGGTGATAGGCTACTGTACTAGTTAATTTAGTTATTGGGCATACAGATACTTGATTCAGCGATGAGAGAAGGCAGGATTGTGAGGTGCAGAAGTGGTGGCGTCAGTAGATACCTAGACAGACTTATAGGGAGTGTTGGGGAGGAGCATGGTCACGGCTTGCTTGGAAACTCACCTCTCGGGGAGGTGCAGCAGAGAGGCAAAACTAGGTTTTCTGTGTAGGAAGATAAAAGCTCCTCTGATGGTGTTTCCTGAAATGCCCCTGCTGTCACCTGCAGGGAAGTAAAAGGTCAGGCAGACAAGAGTCTCACTGTGTAGCTGGGAGTATGGTATAGGAGGAAAGTGTTCAGGCTCACTGGGAACTACAGAAATGTGGAACAGAGGGARCTTGTACAGAGAGGAAAAACTTCATCGAGAGAAAATCAAAACCAGGCTTCTGGCACTTAAAATTGAGAAGCTTTTGTAGGGGAGTCTTTAGCATTTCTTAAAGGCAGAGTGTCAGGTGTGGAAGAGCACACAGTTTGGGATGATGCATTTCCTGGGGGTGAGGGTTTAAGAATCATGTGCCTTCAAGCAAGTGTCAGGATTGAGGTTGGCAGAACGTAGTGGAAATGGCAAAGAGTATTTTGAACAAATAGTCCTATTTCTGTGGGGTTTGGGGGGAAAAAAAATGAAAAGGGTGGCTGGATCAAAGCTTGTGTGCTTCTGCAAACAGACAAATCTGGAAAGTACAACAGGGAATGGCTGGTTTGAAATGGGAATGCTTATCCACAAGGCTTGTCAGGCCTGTCAGTGGGACCTTCTAATACTAGGGCACAAATTACACAGGAAAGATGGAATAGCTCAACCCAAGGGAGATGCCGCAGTATGTGTTGAGGAAAGCTTTAGTGTTAAATCTGGTTGCTGGTGGATTTTGTCAGTAAAAGTCATCTGGACTGATGACTTCCAGCCCTGTAGAGAACAAACAACCTGGTTACTGACCACCCAACGTGATGGAGGGAATGACCACTCTTTTAAGGAAAATCAGAGGGGCAGCAAGGACTGGATAGAAAAGCAAAGGGAAGAATTACTTACCCTCATGTAGGTTGGATCACACACGTTGGGGTGTGATGCCAAGTGCAATTGTTTAGATGCCACAAATGATGATTTCTTAGAGCCGCTACTCAGAGAATCCCTGAGAAAAGCAGCAGTTCTTGATTTGATCTGGAGCAGTGCTCAGGTAATTGGATTCAGATGTTGCTTTAGAACAGCCAGACTGTAGTTTTAATATTCTTGCAGGAATAATAAAAGCCAAAGAAATGACTGACGCATTTAATTTCAGAAGGGGGAATTACATAAGATGAGGAGGCTCATTAACTCACATATGGGTTAAATATAAAAACCAGAATAAGGCAGACAAAAAGACTGTTGAGAAACAGCTTGCAAAAAGGGATAAAAACAGCCATAAATCCTTTTCTTCTTCTGATGTGCTGGGGTGGGGCAGGGAGAGATGGCCTCAAACTTTGTAAGGCTGGTAGGAACAGGGGGTAAGAAAGAACACCTACAGAAAGTAAAACTTAAAAACTTAATTATTTGTGTGCTCCCATGTTCACTATGGAGGTGCTTAGGGAGGTTTTAATGGAAAATGGTGACATGATAAGCATATCAGGAACTTTGAGTGCAGTATCCTACTGAGCACTCTAATAGCAGGCTCCAAGACAGAATCTTTCTCTATGGGGAGAACCATTAGAGAACGTCTCATTAATCTGCCAAAAGAATTGGCTTTAGAGAAAATCAACAACATGAACAGTGTTTAAGTGCCATGATTTGATGATATACACTTGAGACTTAAAAGAAATTTGAATCTGAAATCGCTGAAGTCTTAACTCGGGTGCATAACCTATTGCATAACTACTCATTTTGAGGGAAATAGAAATATGCCAGCAGTTTAAGGTTTTTGAGGGAGGTACAGGCAGAAAGCCAGATCTCTGTATTCTGTAAATTGAACTTGTGAATAAATAGGCATGAATTACAGAAGAGTCAGTATGGCTTTGTATGGCTGCCCCCCCTTTTTTTTTTTCTTTYTTTTTTTTTTCCCTTCAGAAGTGTGTTTTGTTTTGCAGATCTGCTGAAGTTCTCTGAAGGACTTTCTAATGTGGCCATGGATAAGTTGGTTGAGGTACTTGGATTCTCAAAGGCTTTTGATAAGCCTGTTGTTAGACTCCATGGGAACCAAGGTGCAAAGTAACACAAATGATTCTAACTTCATATACACACTGATAGGTTTCTGCTTAGGAATTTCTAACCAATAATTCCTGCTTAGGAAAGTGATTTTGGAGTTACACTCGATTATTCTAGAAAAAGTCAGCTCTTAATATTGCTTTCTTGAAAAGCAGTGAGCTATTTAGACAGGAAAGAAGACACCACTAATAGGTACAACTGTGATTTGACCATATCTTGAACCTGGTGTATAGTTTGCTTTTGTCATCTTTCCATTACCCAAACGTGATGTAACTGAACTGTTGTAAGATGCATATTCTTTACAAGGAACGGTTAAATAGAGTAGGACTCGTCAGTCCGGAAGGGATATGTTTGAAGGACACTTAAGTTCTATAAAAGTACAAGAGCCATAGAGAAAGTTGTTGGAGAAACAATGGATATTTATTCACTTAATACAAAAACTAGGAGGCTTCTAATATTTATGTATAGTTTGTGTAGCTTTGAAAATTGACCAGACAAATTTAATGAAGGAAAAATCCACCAAGGGCAATAAAACGATGGCAACGGTGGTTCACAGATCCCTTGAGCTAAAGGTTCTTGGAAGCTAGGAGACTAGTATCAAAGGAGCAGAGATGGCTGACATCTGACACTAGGTGGTGTCAGTGCAAAGATGTTGGCTAGGTAGACGTTTGGCCTGACCCACTGTAGCCTTTCTAATGTAGTGCAGGGAAAAAGTGCTCCTGCACCAACAGTTTGCCCCTGTAATATATGCAGTGTCACTCGCTTGGGTAATGTGCTCTGAGTAACTAGAAAAACCCTACTTCGTGGTCTTCCATGGGAGGCAGCAATCACTTCTCTGAAATTCTCCTTTGTTCTCATCATTCCCCCAAATTTGTCAATTTTGCATGGCCAGCAGCATCACAGGTGCGAAGAAAAATTGGAAGAAGCATAAGTATTTGTTTCACTCTCTCTTCCAGAACCTATAAAATGTTACTCTTTATCTTAAATTGTCATGATCTTTGGAAGGCATTTCTATTTGATCTCTTCAGTTTGTGGCTTATTTTAAGGTGGTGAGGCATCTTTGCAATCAGCTTCACCAATGCGCATAATGTAGAACTGGGAAAAAYGTTTGTCTGTGTGGCAGGGGAGGGATGTACCTTAGTAACTGGATGTGTGCCTCTCAGAAAAATTATTCTTATTACATAAGAGTCTGAAAGAGTTCCAAATACATTGGGCAAACTAAGACGACTGCAGCATTGCTGTCTTTGGTTTATTTTCCAGTTGGTGTGAGACCAGAAGGCAAATGCTCCTACACAGGCAGCCTCACTCTGCATGCTGAGATCAGAGTCACAGAATGGCTGAGGTTGGAAGAGACTTCTTGGGATCATCCAGTCCAATCCCATGCTCAAGCAGGGCCACCTAGAGCAGGTTACCTAGGACCGTCTCCAGTCGGGTTTTGAATATCTCCATGGATGAATACTCTACAACCTCTCTAGGCAACCTGTGCCAGTGCTTGACCACCCTAGCAGTAAAAAGTGTTTTCTTATGTTCAGATTGAATTTCCGGTTTTTAAATTTGTGCTCACAAGGCTCTGTGCCATTTAAAAGAGACATGGTGTACATCAGCCTGGACTTAGAGAAGTGGAAGGCTGAAGCAGTGCAAGGTGCCCAGCTGGGGTATGAGGAATGTCATGGGAGCCATCAGTGGCAGGAGTCTGGAAGTGCTGCTGTTTGTACTGCAGCCAGTACTAATTTTAATTCATGCTAACTCAGTATACAGCAGGGCTGTTTTTAATTCCAGAGGGAGCTGTACAATAAAATACCTAAGCATTTTGCTGTGGAAAAGATGTGTTCAATGTGAATCTGCTGTCAGGCACCATTAGTGGAGTTTTTGGTGTCTGGGGAGTGCAGTTTTAGGCTCATCTCACAAAAGATCTGTGCTTCCTGCTGTCAGTTAATGTGGGAATATCTGATTTTTTTTTTTTTTGAGTTTGAGACACCTCACTTTTCCTTTCTGTTTCCTTTGCTTTGTTTTTAAAGGCAGCTGGGCATCCCTGTTGTCTCTAGCAGGTAATGAAATCTCTTACTATTTGCCTCTAAGGTTCTGTTTTCATCTGGACTGTCACGATAAATGGCTATTACAGATAAATGATGAATTAAATACTACCTTCAAGTGACTTAAGTGCCATTTGTATTTTCACAGTACTTACTGTAAAAGAAGAAAACTGCATCACTATTAGTATTTTATAAATCGTCATGAAGTTCCACACTTGCCAGTTTTTCTTCATGCGTCTCTTATGGTAACATGGTGTGTAAAAAGGTTATGCAGAATTGATGGGTGTGTGACATCCTTATGAAGAAGGAGAACTTGTATAGCATTGCATACTAAATGGCAATGACATGAGGTAGAAATGACAAAAGTAACTAGAGTTAGAAATGCTGTATTTCTTTCCCTTCCCATTTGTAAAGTTCTCATACCTTACATATTTGTCTGTTTATATGAACTATAAGTACAGATTTTCCACATGTTGTTGAAAGCTCTCTTTTTTTTTCCTTTTTCCCCAGGAAAACGGGTCATACCAGAGACTTCAAAAACTTATGGAAATTAACTCTTACTCATTCTTATGAATCCTTTACAGGAAGAACAAAACTGTAGTTATTCTCTGTGATAATAAGGAAGATTTTTTTTTTTTTTTTTCTTCGCCCCAAGAAGACTATATAACCCTTTTCTAATCAGTAACATAGCCTTCTTTTCTTTATTTTACTAGTTATTGGACAGCCTGCCAAGAGTAAGCGTCCAAAAGAACCTGGGGAAAACAAAATTAAGCCTGTCAACAAAAAAGTAAAACCCAAAACCCCCAAAATGAAGGAGAGAGAATCTGCTGACTCCTCTTTGAAGTCTCAGTCCATACTGATGCAGGTGATGGATAAAGGTCATTTCCAGAAACTAGCTGCCACTTTAAGCCTGTCTGCAGGACAAAGCATAGAACTGCGATGTAAGGGGAGTAATGTTACTTGGAACTATCCTTCATACTTAGACACCTTTAAAGACTCCAGACTCAGGTAAGCTATTTTTCATTTTTGGGGGAAAAAAATCTAGAACTTTTTTTCCTACCACTTTCAACACCATTGGCTTTTTTTGTTTGTTTGTTTACATTTTTACAATCAAGATGTTCCACCTAGTGGTTTCTAATATTAACAAAAAAGGATGAGCATCTTTCAGTTGTCACCAATTACTGCCCTGTGATTTGCATTGTGGAATAGTCTTGTAGCATGTGAACTGGATTTCCTTCAGATGAACCTGAAATAGAAGATGTGGTCCAGCAGGACAGCAGTGTGCTCCAACCACTAACAGGGAACCACATTACAGCTAGTCCGAAGTAAAACTCTCAAAACGTGTGAGTGTGGATGTCAGGTACTCACTACCAACTCTGTTGCTCTACCGAGACCTGCTCCTGGTGGGCTGTACCGGTTGCTAATGTAGCTACCACCTGAGACACTAAGATTAATTTCCTGAAGAGGCTCAAACTYGCATCTCTCAACTAGCAAAGAAATACACCAACCACCATGCTAGGGAGCAAGTGAGAGTAGTCTTTACTTCTTCAGTCAAGGTTACCTTTGTGTGCAAAACGGAATTGCAAGGTTTGTCGTGTGGCAGTGTTTAATGCTGAGGATAGTCACCTTGGGTTTAGGAAGGCTTTTTCTTTCATCTAGTGACATCTTAATGGAAATCACATAAATAGTTTTTAGAGCAGGAAAAGGAACTGAGGACTCTCTCCCTTTCTCTGCCCCACCACATGAGTGTCCTGTTGGTCTAAACATCTTCTCCAAAACCCCATACATTTGTTTGCCTTCCCAGTTTTTGAGCATAGTACACATAGCTAAATGTAGATTAAATGTAGTAATTCGGTTCTGTGTTTGAAAGAGTAGGGACATATAAGGAGCTTAAGGATGTCTTCCACAGGCATTTTTTTGCCCTGAGTAGTGTTTGTTTTCACTGGCTGTTTTATGGAGATTCATGTGTCTATGAAAGACAAGTAGTGAGGAGGCTGTGGAGCACTGTGAATGATGCCCTAAGAAAGGGCTGTAAGGAGTTTTTCTTGGATTATTAGGTGAGAGGCACAGAGGTTTGAGCAAAGGTATCAACTCCTATTGTCCTTTTGTTCCTAAATTAAGTACAAGTGTATATGCTCTCTCAAGTAACCTCGGTTATCTGAATCTCTGTGATCCATTTCACTTATTTACAGGTATGATGCTACCTTAAAGTCACTCCCAGTTAATTAATTTTTCAGATGTATTCTTCTCCTTTCCACCTCTCTTTTCAAAGAGGAGTGTTGAAGATTGGCAGCTATACACTATGATCTCTAGTGTATCCTTCTGAAATTCATGAGCCAGTTCTTGTCTGAGTGTTTATTTGCTTGTCCCCTGATGGCTGAGGAGTTCAAGGACTACACTGGTTGAATAAACCTCTGTAGCTAGTGCAAGGCTTCTGTCATAGTAAGTTACAGCAGCAAGCCTATTTCTGCTGAAGGCTTATTGCAGCAATATCTCTCAAAAGATCTTGTGGCCGATTTAAACAACTACTGCTTTTTCTTTTGCAAGAAATAATGTTTTATCTGGATTTATTCCAGTAGGTGGCGTTTATCAGCTGCAATACAGACCTGGCCTTCCAGCAAGCCAAAGCTGAATGTGCAAAATAGTATCAACAAGGAGTGCGGGGGGTGTGTGGGGGGTGGGGGTTGTAAGATACACTTGAAAACAACGTTTTGTGCATTTGCAAATAGGTTGCTGGCATGATTTGGTCGTGTAGACCTCYGGGTCATGTTATCTGAGTAATTAGCATCTGGCATTGAAGAAGGCAAGGCAAGTATTCACAGTTGTTGGAGAGGAATCTGAATGCTTCTTCATTATTTCTTTAACTGTCTATTCCTCTCTTGCAAAATTAAGGACTTTTTTAGTGATGCACATGGGACAAAATACAAGACTTTAAGGTAGTTTGGGAAAAAAGATATGCATTTCCTAATTGCGTAGTTTGGCATTTTGTAGTTTGAAGTAGTTTGGGATTCTGGTGCCTCAGCAATTTACCTTTCTGTTCTCACTCAAGTTCACGATATTTGTAATATTTTAACCATATAAGAAAAGTTAATAACATCACACAAAATAAATGCTGTAAAACATTTTGGCAGAGTGGATGTAACTTGCCTAAGTATTTATTTTCTTTTTGAAGTATGTTAGGCTTATATTTAAGGGTCTATATTGAAATATGATGAACTTTGCTTTAGAAAAAATATTTTGAAGTAAGTTATTGAAGCAGTAAGGCTGAGTTAGACTGAATCAACAATTTTAAATGTAAGCAGAAGATCCTATAACTAGAGAAATTGAAGACAAAGATTAGTAGCACACTTAAGAGTCACAGAATAGTAATAATTTATGGAGACATTGATCACAGAATCTTGTGCAGTTATGTTTTCATCACTTTTTTAGCATGACTTTGGTAATTATCTCAAGATCTTTGCTGTAATGCTAATAGATGCATATGAAACAAAGTCTGCTTTATATAATGTGAAATATGGAATTTATATTGTGTGGTTTTAGAAAGCTTTGATTGAATTTAACTGGAAATATCATAAAGATAGCATGTTATTTAGTTAGTTCAGTTGGTAGTGTTTGTAAGTGAACTGGCAGTAGAAAAGGTTATTAACAATGTTATTATCTTTCAAGAGGAGCTTAGATCTTCCTCACTGCATACAAAAGACCATGCACCAAGCACCAACTACAATAGGCAAATTTTAAAATTTTACAAATATATTACACTCATTATTTTAAAACAAAATGCTGAATATAGGGCAAAGAGGGGAAAATCGAAAAATTATTAGCAAATAACCTACAGCAAAAATCATTTAATCATCTAGATAGATACATGTCCAGTATCTTCTAACATTTTTTGTGTGCTTAAAGACCAAGTATAAGGTAATCCCTTCATTACCCATCAGTGAGGTGTGGAGTGAAACCCGAGCTAATTAACTGGGCTGGGCTTTTTTACCTTGGATTTCCATGCTGGTCTTGCTGGAGTTGGGGCACTGGTGCAAACCAGAGTTGGTGGCAGCAGCAGGGGGGAAGTGGTTGGGGTCTGAGGAGGTAATGGAAAGTGAAGAAGGAGTGGCTTGCCAGGCCCAGAGGATAAGTGAGGAGGTGGGGCAATGGCGATGAGGCCCATGCAATTGCTGGGGACTAATAACTGCCATTCTTTTGTTCATTTGTGTGTCCCTACAGCAACAGATGCTCAGGCATCCAATTCCTGTTTTTTCTTTAAATGATAGGAGGGATGTACAAATTCAATTGGTCTGGTAGGAATTTTAACAATAAGCAAGGTGTTATACATCTCCTGGGAGCTGCTAGCATCCTCTAACTCTAGCTGCTACAAGAGGACCCTGGCATCTAACAGAATTGCAATTACAGGAGGCAGAAGAGACCTTAAGGTTCAGGGCAGTGAGGGCATTTGTAGCTCAGTTGGTCAGAGGGTTTGTTAACAGCAGAGCCCAGGGCAGGAGCTGACACTGAAGATGCATGCTCTCTGCGTTCTGTTTCCTGTCTCTAGTTCTGGGGAGAGAGGGTGTTTTGGTTTGCAACTAGTTAAATTTAGCATCCACGTAACGTATTTCCTATGGGTGGTTGCAAAAAGAAGTAGGGATAAAAACCAGATGTTTTGTCTCCATGCTGTGCTTAYCAAGTTTTTAACTCACCCATATGGTAAGGAGAATACAGCAGCCTGGAGGACAATATGACTTTTCTAAGAAGGAAGAGATTATAATTAGAAAAGCCATTTCTGTAGTATTAGTGGCTGTGCTTTCTTTGAGTTTGTCTTTGTAGGTATACTTTGTGACCTGGTAAATAAAATATTTTTGCTTGCTGTACTGGAGAGTCTCAGTTTTTAATAGGTCTGTAGCTGTTAACATATACTAAAATTACCATATGGGGGGAGGGAAAGGCGCTGAGTGAAAGGAGGATGATGACTCTGGCTGTTTCTTGTTGAGCCAGAGGAGAAATCCTCTCTTTACACTATCCTAACTGGAGTAAATAACAGTACACACTGAAATGATTTACTTAGCTTTAGAGACTGTAGCATGCAATGCAACTCTGGGGAGAGAGCTAGAATCATGCAAACTTGGCGACGGAGTTAAGGACATACACCAGCTTGCTTCAGAACTAGCTTATTATCTGTAATGCTCTCTTGCCTTGTGCAGCATAAATACACCCTGCAGATAACTTTTTGTCTGAAAATTTTGTGTACTGGCTGAACTGGCCAAAAATCTTGGTGGTGTTAACGGTCAAAGGTAGCTTGTACACCTCCAGAACAGAAGGGCTGGAATGCTGTTTTGTAAGACTGTGCATAACAAATTAATGACTGTAGGCTTACCCAAAAACTGGGTCTACAATGTATGAGAAGGATCAAAAACTGAGAGGGATGAAAGAAAAATAAGGGCAAGCACGTTTTCCCTTTCTTACGCTTTTTAGCAAAAAGCTGCTCTAGATGAAGACGGTCTAACTTCACATAGTCTCTGCTCTGCCTGACTTGGAGCATGGGTCTCTCACTTGCCGAAAATGGGCTGTATTTATCACAGAACTTCATCTGATAAATAAACTCATGTGAAATAGAACTGCTCCAGTGGAAGAAGCTGGGGCAAAGAGCTGGACATGTATCACATGCACGTTTGTGTGGGGGGTGGATGGACAGGAGCACTCCCGCAAGTATTGAGGAAACTATGTTGTAGGGGGCAAAATTAGATTGCTTTCAGTGAATGCAGGCTCCTGCTGGCTTAGTGGGATGTCAGTTGTGCTCATGTGTATAACTGAATTTCATTTTGTTCCATGTGCTCTGAAGTCTGAAAGCTAGGGATTTTTTTCTTGTGTTAAACAGTAAGATGTTATGTTCTTCTCCTAGTGAGCTTGTATTTGAGATAAGCTCTCTTTTGTCAGTATGAATGCAGCTGCTTGAGAGGAGTTTGCTAGATGCTATGGGTGATGCTGTGTACACTGTCTTTTTGTCTTTTTGTATCTCTTTTTTAGCTTCTAAACTGGCATAGTTTTTCTGGCAAAGATCTTTTGAACTTCAAATAACTAAAGCTTAATAAGATGAATATATGGAATAAGATTTTGGAGTAGTTTTGTAGTTTCTTTAAACAGTCTTGAAATGGTTGTATATACAACATTTTTACTTTGTGATACGTAGAACACAGCAAAGTTTTGGCTTTTGAGTCAGATTTCCCAGCATCTAAAGTACTAATGAAAAAAAAGTTATCCTGGAAATATTGGTCAGCTGCGGGATTTACCATTTATAATTCACTTTATATGGCCTGTTTTGTCTGCTTAATATGGTCATGTCACAAGTTTGAACACTTCCACTCTCAGTTGCCAGGTTTTGTTAGTGCATGTTTGTGGATGACTACCTCGCTAGGCTATTTCCATTGATTACTGGATGGCTTGTTCTCAGTTAAGTAGAACACACTGTACAATAATTAATTAACTCTGACCTTATTTTTCTGTCTGTTGGTRTTTTGAGCTATAGTTCAGTGTCTGCATTCACGGTTAGAGGCAAAAATGTTCTGGCATAATGGTTTCTCTGTAATGTTGACATTTAGTACTGGATACTTGCAAAACATTTTATGCTGATGTAGTCATGTAGCCTATAAAATGTGAACTGTGAAACTAAATAATAATAATAAATAATAATACAGAGTAGGACATGTTTTGGATTTCTCTTTTCTTCATGTTGGGTATGACACACAACAGGATCTCTTGCACRAATAGGAATCTCTCAAAGCTTATCCAAAAACTGAAGGTAATTTATAATGTAAGGTAGTGTGCATATTAAAAATTAAAATGCTACTACTCCATAATTACATGATTCCAAAAAGTGGAATCAGATGAGGTTGTGTAGGACAAGTGCATTAGCGGGTAGGAAACATGATTTGCCTGCTTCCTTACGCAGGCCTCAACTGCCCCGTGGTGGATGAGTGTACTAAGGGTGTCTGAGGGCTTTAATGGAAAAGGTAATTCTCAGTTAGCACTGTTCGGGTTGTGTATTTAGTGTGTTTTTAATTTCTAAGCTACTGGCCTTAGCTGGAGGCCGACTGTTGGGTTACATGAACCGTTGCTTATGATTGCTGGTAGTAGTGCAAACTGCTAGCAGAACACCTAGGGAGTCAGAATTTTCAGGAAGTGTGTGTAGCTGGAAGTAGTAGCCTCTCTGTTTAAGCAGTTATTCTGCCTGCAATGGAGACGTAAGCAAAACAGAGCATTTAGAGCATACAGTACAGTCAGGCATGTCTATAGTACCGCTGTTACACAGTGACAAGGTGTTCTAGAGGATAAGAATTTCTTCAAAGCATGCTAATCCCAGAAATAAATTATTCAGTCAAGCGTCTGCCTTACAGAATAACTGCCACATTAATAAGAAGAAACAGGAGGATAACAAATATTCAGAGAACCCACAGTTGAATAAGAGTATGGGAGCTGTTCAGACTTCATGCAAGCTGCGTATTTGTCCAGACCCCGTCCGAAACACTGAAAAGAAGTTTGCTATCAAATGCCTAAAACTGGAAAAATCTCTCCTGACTTGGTTAGAACAGAAATGACCTTGTAACTTGATGTCTCGCAAAGGAAAGGAAATCTTTGTGTTCTGGATGCGCTACCATGTAAAGGCAAGTAGTTGAAAATAACATTTTTAAGGGTCAGCGCAGCAGTGGAGTGCATCAGTACTGCCACACGGCTGTCCTGACAGGGTTCGCCGAGAACTGGTACTGTTGGACCATTGCTTTTGCAATCCATCAAAAGGCAACACAGCAGACTGCCAACTGTAACACCATCTGTCTGCAAGAAAGAGCCAGGAAAGCAAACCTTAAAATAAAAAAAGAACAAGATGAGATTGTAGCTACTGAATTTCATAGATAGGACCTTTGACCCTTAGAAACATTGTCAGTATCTACATCTATATCCACATATTTATAAATATTTGCACATTTACAAATGTCAGTCCACTGAGAGTATCTGGGAAATTCAGGAGAAGGAGAAAAAAGCAAATCAAGTCTGAAATAATCACGCAGGCTGAATTTTGTGTAGTTAAGTGATGACACTGCCAGTACACCTCCAGCAGTTCTCAGGGTCATGCTCTGAAATAGCTAAGGCGTGATGAGGAAACTCCAGTGAGAGGATGCCAGTGAGGTGGCGTAGGGCAGAGGAGTAGGCAAGGCAAAATAACTTACTTGCAGAACAAATCCAAGCTGAGATAGAAGATCTTTGTGATGGTGTTTGCAAGTGGAAACTTGGACCAGTATGTTAAAGATGGGAAAGCATTCACACTGAAAGCAGGCGTAAATCATCAAACAAACTCTTATTAAAGTACCTGCTACTTACTACTCCTGAATTATCTTTGTTATATACTATTGAAGCAGTGCTACAGTTAATGGTATCAAAAAAGGACTGAGATACATGCAGGTTGACTTGGAGCATGAAAATAAGGAATATACATGGACAAACTGAGACAAACGTATTGTCTACAGCAGTCACAGCCCAGTTTCAAAATGGGGACTGAAAGGAATCCAAGAATGAACCATACAAGACAAAAGCTTGCAAGCGCTCATGTGTAGTTGAAATCAATAAAACTACTCATGCAAGCAAGTCTTTGCTGGAGCAAAAGAGAAAGTTGCAACATAGCTCTGAAAGTGAAAGGTGGGTCAGTTGCAGAGTAGGAATAAAAGAATCAAAAGTAGAAGTGAGCTGACGGAATGGAAATACATTTGTGCTTGTCTGTGCCTTTTGTTTTTCTTCTCCCCAGTATAAAGCAACTTGACAGGTATGGTCAGCTGATCCTCACAAACTCCACTGCAGCAGACACAGGTGAATATAGCTGCTGGCTTCAGCTGTGCAATGGTAACAAATGCAGGAAGGATGAGACTAAAACAGGTTCAACGTACATCTTTTTCACAGGTAATTAACTCACTGGGGGATTATTAACAGAAATATGTTTGCTAGTAAGACAGGAATAAAGCTACATCAGCAATTTCACTTTCAAGATTTTTCTTCCACAATTTTCATCTTTTTTAGTGGATGTTAAGGAAGACAGTGCTGGTGAGCAGAAAATTACTTGCTTAGTGTGATTTATGAGTCCATTTTCCCTATGGATTATGCTAAATGTGTACCCAAAATCATGCATAATGCAACGGAAAGCAAATACCTTTGAAAATACTAATACATGTTCTGAGGATCCTTCTACAAAATGAATAAAAAAATGTTTAATTTTTGAAAATGTGTCTGGATAAAGAAAATAAATCTGTGCAGAAGGTTCATTTTGTCATGGCATTCAGATGACCACATGGCCTTATCCCCGCTCCTGCTTCCAGTTACCTGCACTGACTTAAAAATCTTGACCTCATTGTTCTTGGTAAGGCCACAATTTCTCCCAAGAGTCTATATAGCATGTTGAGAGGCAAAACACTCTTAAGTACGTGTCTTGTCCCACAGAGCTTGAGGTTGACTGTAGCCTTAACACTGCATGGATAGGGTCATAGTAGGTAACCGTGCACGATTTACTGCTACTTGGTACAGCAGAGCTGAAATCAAATGGTTAATTTGTTCTTCTCATGGAAAACACTCTGAATGGTAAAACAACCATTGCTGCCTGATTGGAGATAAAACATTCTTGGCTAGCAAGTATTTCAGTACAAAATGCTAAGATAGGATTGTTTGCGATATGTTTTGGAGCTAAATTAGACCATGAGACTGTGCAGGAGCCATTTATCAGAAGTGCTTCATGTTCTGAGGATACATTCCTTTAGAAAGGCTGGAATAAACTTTTCAGTCAAGTTATTATGTAAATGCTCGTGCTAGAAAGAGGAATTTCAGCTTTATATTTCTAAGAAGCATAACAAATATGGCAATACTCTTTAACTGTCGTTCTAAAAGCACTAAATATTTCAGCTACTTAGAGCAGTAAATCAAACATTTTTCCTAAAATCATATGTATAAAAAGGCTGTAGCTCCAAAGAATATCCCTTTCTAGTAGTGCTTCTCTTACCTGTGGTGGTAGGTTTTTTATGTTTGTTACCCTTTAAAAGTGGGTGAGTGAACAGAATTAGGTCCAGGTGAGTATTTGGAAACTTATTAAAAAGGAATTCCAAAGATTTTGTTAAGACTAAAAAAATCTGATTACAGTAAAGAATACTTTGTTTTTCTTTTTGATTTAATGTTTTTAATGCAAGCTATGTAAATATATACTCACAGGTTAGAAAAATTGTTTTTTTTTCTTTTGTGTGTGCATATTTAAAGCAAAAAGCTTTGGGTTAATTTTTAATGTTGCTCATAGCTGTTTTCTCTTGTCATATGTACTTTCTCTTCTTTCTGTTAAACCAAGATGTAAATATTATTCTAACCATATCAGCTCTTCTGCACAGATAAAGAGGAGCTTTTTGTACCTACTCCCAGTTATTTTGAGATTGTCTACCTGAACCCAGATAAACCTGCAGTCATCCCATGCCGTGTTACTACACCTTCAGCAAAAGTAACTCTACACAGGGAATTTCCAGCAGAAGAAATTGAAACAGATGGAACTGATATTATTTATGATGTGAAGAAGGGTTTTGTCTACCAGCACCCTACTTCTGATCATAAAGGTATTGTCTACTGCAAAGCAGAGTCACAGGGAGCACCTCAGATTTCCATCAAGTATCACCTACTGTATGTGGAAGGTAAGGTGCAGTTTTCTATATGCTTACGCTGACTCTTGTTTCTTCTGCTGACATTGTTTAGAAAACAATTAAAAAAAAAAAAAGTAAAATAAGTAATGTAATCACAGAGTTTTAAAATCTTGATCAAAAGTATATGTGATAAAACTTTGTAGGTTTAAATTCCAGCAATTTCCCAGTGTAGAGGGGAGTTGCAGGTGTACATCACTTACCTGTTGCGTTAAGCAAACTGAGGCAAAAATTGACTCTTAAGTTTTATCAGTGTATTTAACTTTAGAAACTAATTTTCTGCTTCTAAACACTGTCTTTCTATCAGTTCCCAAGGGCCCACCCTCAACCACAATTGCGGCATCATCCAATAGAGCAGAAGTCAGTGACAGCGTTCATGTAATCTGCACAGTCCTTGGGGAGCCAGATGTAGATGTAAACTTCAGGTGGCAGTACCCAGGGCAAGAGGTAAGAGATGTATGCCCTGGCTGAAATAGTTTGTTCTTCATAAAGGCAATGCTTTGAATGCCAATCAGTGTCTAGATTTGGAGTAAAGATTCTTTCAGACTGTGGTGTCTGCCTCTTGCTAGCTCAGGCATGCTGGCAGGAGGCGGCAGCACATCCCTTTTGAACTTCAGCCCATCTTTCCCTGAGAGCCTAGAAGTGTCACAGGAATGAAGCTGGAGAGCTGTACCCATGTTAGCAAAAATCAAGCTCAGCAAAGCTCACTCCTCCCTCAGGTTTCCATTCCAGAGACACTTGGCCTCTGGCAGCGTTTACAAAGAAAAGCCTCAGACAGGGTCAAAGCCAGCCAGCGTCAGGAAGCTATTCTAGGGCAAGCCACAAAGCCTCACTGATGCATCTGCATTTGATATCCCTTCCATCTCCATGGCTTGGGCACATGAATCATCGCAGCACAGAATCTTTAAGCTTAATTGTTGCCCACATCCAGAAGCACAGAAATCTGCTTCTGCCCAGCTTCATCTGAAAGAATCCACTGGAAACATCCAGTGAATCTTAGAACTTTGTTGGTCCTTTTTCTTGCACAAAATAAGGTGTATCTGACTAGCGTTATTGATGGTCCCCTCTCTTCTCCCTCTACCCACCCCAACCAGTTACAGTAGGGACTTGTTTCTTAACCAGCCTCATCTCTACTGCTGTGTATCCTGAGCAGGCTAGGAGCAAAGGAGGGACTGCTGGAAGATGGAGCCCTTCACCAGAGGAAAGGGATCCTCTAGGACCTGAGGGTTTGCATTGTATTCCATTTGCCAGCCCTCTTGGGGCTGGGTTGTCAAAGGACGATGCAGAGCTTGCTAATAAGGTACTTGTATCAGCACTGGTCTCCCTGAGCCAGCATGGGAATGAAGTAATTTAACGGCAGAGGTAATTGCTTAAGTGAGTGATTGGAGTTAGTGCTTACTAGGCTTGAGAAAATTCAAATCTAAAGCCCCAGAAGTTTTGCTGTAGCCATTAGGATAGAGACTGTAGCACTCTGCTGTCATGGGAAGGAAAGGGGTAGGTGTCTAAATGAGCAGAGAAACTTGAAGCTGTCAGTGAAGTAAAAAGTAAAATGCTAGGGAAAACTGAAGCGCCTCCAAGTTTGGGGAGCTGCAGAGCAGTAGTGTTTTTTGAGTTAAATGCCCAATGTCTTCCTCTGAATTTAGCTCTTAGCATTACTTTGGGTGAGATGCATCAACAAATGGCAGTGTCTCTATCCTTCAGGGTGGGGCTTTAACTCTGACAGTCTTACAACGATTCAATCTCTTGGGTGGGGAAGAGAAGAATGCCCCTGCTGATCATTGGCTTTGTTGATTKATACGGTTTTCCATTTTTTTTGTGTGTGTGTGGTTGGTTGGGTTTTTTTTGTGGTGGTTTGTTTTTTTTTTTTTTAGCTTCCCTTGATATCTGTTTATTGGACTGTAGTAACTGGCTATACGAACCCCAATTTTATGTCTTTTGTAACTAACTGTAATTGCTAAGAACAAACAATTGAAGGAATTAAATTCTAGACTCAGCCTGGCCTTCCAAAACTCTGTATCTTATTAGTGTCCACCCTTTGCTACTTTTACATCTTTCACGGCTAAATGGCTGCTCAAGCCTGGTTGCTGGCTGTTACTGGTCCAGTTGCTTCCAGTGGTCTCACAGCACCTGATGCAGCGCTGGCATGTGCACTACAGTTATGCCTCTCTAGCACTGATTGAATATAAACAGCTAAATGCATGCAGATTATCATCTCCCTTGTTTGCTGTGGATACTGTGGATGCAGTGCAGGGCACGTGCACTATCAGCAGAGGACTACACCCTCTCACTGCACCCACCTATGGGGGTTGAGAGAAACTTTGGCTTGCGGCCTGCATCTGCCCTGGAAAGGGCTGATGTGTTTATCCACTGGAGTAAACAGTCTCAGCTCCAGCTGTGCCTGGGGATAGGGAGGGAAGAGTTGTGTTTGGGTTTCTGCCCCAACAAAATGATTAAGTAAATGTCAGAGTAGAAGCACTGTATGCTTGTTGGAGACTTAACATTTATTAAGGAAGTATTCACATACTGCAAAGGAAAAAGGTGGGGGTGGAGGAAGGAGAGAGAGGACCATCAGTGATGCTGGTCAGATACACCTTTTGTGCAAGAAAAAGGACTGACAAAGTTCTAAGATGCACTGGATGTTTCCATTCATTGCTGCTGCTTTCAGTGCAGGGAGATCAGTGATAGTTTTTTGTTCCCCACTACCACCCCACCCAGCACCTGGGCTGTCACCTACCACTTGATCACTGAGCAGAAGCAGCACTTCAATCCCTGCTTGCTGCTAGGTGCATTTTATTGGAGAGACCCTCATCTTATCTCTGTAGTCACTAACCCCTCCCTCTTACCTTTTTTTCACTCAGTTTTGTTTTGTTTGGTTTTTTTTTTTCCCCCTTGCCACTCCCTGACAATTCACCTGCTGTGAATGCATACTGATCCACTCCTTAATATGATTCCCTGAAACTAGCTTCAAAGCAGAAGGCAATTAGTTTGAGGAAAAACTGGGCTAGCAGGACCCCAGCCAGGCAAATAGTATCTGCCTTACATGGCCTTTAGCTTCACTTTCAGTAGGGTCAGGGAAGTTCCACTTGCTATATTTAAGAACTAACTTAGGCTTGAATTAAGTGTGTGGTAGTATTTGATTGTAGGTAGCACTTGATTTTCAGGCTGGGAACAGGAGGTAGTGCTCTGCTAGGTAGAACTCTGCTAAGTGGCTTGATACCTTCTAAAGGGTTAAGAATTTCTAGATGAGATTTACCAGTTTTTCAAAAAAGTTCTTGCTAGCTGTAAATGCCTGCCMCTTCCTAGGCATTCCCTGACTGCACAGTGACTCATGCCTAAGCTTCAAGAAGACTGGCAGCTTCTTCTGTACTGGTCATTTTGCAAGTGCAAGATTGTAGCTTTGGCTCTACATAAATGTCTAACTTATCCTTTTGCTACTATTAGCTTAAGCCTTGTAGCATTCATATTGGTAAATGGCTAATCCATCTATTTCATGAAGCAAGAGGAGATGGTTTCCAAGCAGGACCCCTCTCTCTCTTACCAGTTTTATCCAGGTTATTGGTATAGCACAAGCCAACATGCTTAATGCTGCTGATTAGCATGATGGATTTTGGAAGGAAAGAGACTGCCTTAGTCTAGCTTTGGGCCAGTTTCTCTTATCCAGTCCTTTGCAAACTCCTGAGGTGCCAGGGAGTGTGACCTGATAAACAGTCCGTCAGAGAATTCTCTTATAGAAAAGGGGGGGGGGGGGAGAGGGGAAGCTTGTTATAACAACAACAAAATCTAAAAAAGCGTCTTTCTAAGCATCCTTGTTTGTATTTTTGTCTTTGAAGTTACATTTTGGAAGGCATAATGTGAGGATTAATTTAGAAGCATTTGTGAATTGTTAGTGTTTGCTTGTATGTTATGTAATACAGTGTTCCTGAAACTAGAGGAGGAGGAATTAGTTTGTAACACATGATTTAAAGCTATTCTCTGTGCTAAAAGGGAACTAGGTAAAACTTGGTCAACTAACTCATGCCACTGCTGCCTTCCTTTTTGAGACATGCTGAAAGTCTGAAAATAAGCTCACACATCTATCCTGACATCTCCCCCAAGATACCTCACCTACTTGACCAAGTACCCAAATGCAACCTCAGTAAGTAAGTGGCTGATGACTGCAACTGAGTTCATTCATATACTCCAGGCAGAGCTTTGGCAGCCCATCAGTAATCTAAAGATGTACAGTACCTGCACTTAGAATGGAAGAGCTGCTGTATTATCCTTATTTGGCATAACTTATTGGTATGTCAATATTTAATGCAGGAATGTTGCTGCAACTGCCAGACACCTTCAGTTTCCTCACTTACAGCTGACTTTTGGGTATAGGCTCCTACTATCTGACCTCTTGCTTCAGGGTTCAATAGGGTAGTGTCACTAAATACACTTTGCAGAATCAGGTATTTTTCTTATGTGGGTGGGTTTTTTTTTTTTTTCTTTTGAACAGTCTGAGCGGCCTGCGATTATCCAAAACTTCTGGAGATTGATAAATAGAGGAACTGGACATACCACAAGAATCTCAAAGAGCGTTCTTCTTGTTGAGGATTTTGAAGCCAGAGATGCTGGAAACTACATTTGTATAGCTCAGAACCTACAAGGAGAAACAACAGTAGCTACTAAAGTTGAACTAAATTGATAGGAAAGGCTTCTGGACATAGAATGAACTGCATGTTATTGGACAGTATAGCCATTTATTTTCTTTATTAATGTTTAAATGAAGTTTTCTCTATCACTGTCCCTCTTTATATGCCAATGCATTCCATATTCACTAGCTTGACAGGCCGGAACAGAGTTCCCTATGCCCAGCAGTAGTCAGTTGTGAGTTAATAAAACTACTATGAAGCATTACAGTTTAAGCCTGAACATGCATAGGGCTTACTATATTTAGGAATAGGTGCTCTTGGGCTTTCCTTTGCATATGGTCTTTTTCCTCAAACTCTTTCATAAGGTTAACCTGCTGTTAGTTTGTGCCTTTTTTGTGTTATGTGAGAACTGAGAGGATATTAAATCCACCAAGCAGGTGTATCTCTTCTGGTGCTATGCAACTTTAAAGTACTGTACATGTTTAAAACAAGAACAAAAAAAAAAACCTAAAACASAAACCACCAACAAAAAACCAAAACTTGTTACAGAATTAGCCAATAGCAAATGTTTATTTTGCAAGAATAATTAAATTTCTGAACATTATAAAAACATAAATGTGTGTGTGGATATGTGTGTGTGTGTTCATTTCATATATGTATAAAGACATAAACACACAAATAAAATTCTCACTCCTGGGGAAGATCAATACTAAATATATATTAAGGTGCTAGAGGGTATCTCCAGAGACTTGTAAGTGGTTGGATTTTCCTTGTGTTGTTGCATTCCTACAACCTTATATGTAGCTTGCTCAGCGTTCACTCCTCAATAGATGTATGGTGTTATGTTTACCAAATTATGTAGCAAATTATGTTTGCTAAAGGTAAAAGTTTTATTTATTTATATAGTATCATTTACAGAAGAAAAACACAAATGTAACATTAGAATAATGTTTGATTATACAGCAGAATTTCTTCTCAGGTTAGTAATGAGTTCAACTCGATTGTATTAATTTACTTAGGAGAAAAGGAAAGATGTTTCCTTTACACACAACTATATCTGGATAAATAAGCAACTGCTGCTCTCACGCTGGGTTTAGTTACCAATACAAGGAAAGAGACTTTCCAGAGAAAAGGTAAGAACTTGGTAACAACATTGTTGGACATTTTGGCAATGTTTTTTCTTCCTAGGCTCAAGCACATAATCTATGTAAGCTACAACGTTCAATGCAAATATACTCAGTAGTGTAATTGTGTGACAAAAGTCATCTTAATGCAAGCCATTTTATTTACAAGGCATGTGAAAAACAGCATATTCTGAGCGTATGAGGAACCAAACCACGAATGGGTCCCTTGCACACTGCAGTACATCTCAGCCTGCATTTGACTAGAATTCCTAAAGCTTTCTTCTGGTGAAGGCTTGAAGTGAGCCCTTTGCACCAGATAATTCAAACCTTTGAGCAGATGTGTACAGTACTGTTTGGAGTAGTGATATCTAGTAACTACTAATGTAAAAATGGCAGCTTCTCAATAATGTCATTAACCTGATAGTGTAGCTAATGAAAACATTAAACAAGCTTGCTGAAAGTTTTTCTTCAGCATGGCAGGAACCTAAAACAATGTAACCAATATGATAAATAGCCATGGTAAAGACTGAAATGGCTCTATGCATGTCTCATGAAATAGGCTTCATGGCCCAGATGCCTGGAATATTGTTGGCCTCTTGAAACACAGTAGCTACAAAAAAAAAAAAAAAAAANAATTAAATACAGCAAGCAATAAGACCAACATTGAAGGCGTTAAGAGGCAGTCCCTTATTAATCTTCTCATTGCTATTAAAAGGTATCAAGAATGTTATGCTGTTACCCAAATGACTAAATAGGTGTTACACAATTTCATAGTAATACCTAAAAGAGGTCTTTGTACCTTTTTTTTTTTTCAGGCAAGACTTCAATCTGACCAAAGTAACAATCCTGTGCAATGTGTTCATTCCTTTTTAGCATTTTCATTTATCAGAACGATGTATTTCCCTTTGAACTACAGGAGTTGTGCCAATTTCTTAAATTTCAAAGTGCTTTTGAGCCTTTGACAATCGATTTCCTTTAAAATATCTAGCAAGTGGGAGATAGCGTCACCTGTTCAGACTTGTTCAACAGCACAGCGATTCATGGGGTAGCATCACTTCCTTGGTGACAGTTCAGCAGGAGAGGAAAAGGTGATGTAAATCCATTGCTGCATCATTGCTCAAGTAGTCTCCCTCCAGTTTAGTGGAGTTCTCAAGATTGACTATAGCTACAGAAGCAGTGCCTTTAAGGAAGAATTTTTGGTGTTCCCCCTCCCCCACAAACATCAAAATAATTCTCATCATTGTAAACTATGAGAATTATTTTACTATATATTTTACATAGTTCTTATTTTACTGAAAACTTCCTGGGCAGGCCTGATTCTTTTTTCACATTGATGCAATTACACATTTCCATGTAAATGAACAGTGACACAGGGTAAGAGAATGAGGCCCAGGAAATGAAATTTAAGTGACTTGTCAAAGTCACATGCCTAAACCTGCCAGTATTGTTATTTCTATTTCCATACCTCAGTCACCGCTCTGGTAAGGCAAGGCAGCAGCAATGGAGAGAAGGTATTTGTTTCTTAGGGGTTCAATGATTCTTCCAACTTTCTGATGACCTTTTGACATCCAGCTCAGCCCCAAATGATTTCCTGGCTGTCAGGCAACCACAGCTTTGAAGATCAGTGGTTACTTACTGTCTAGAAGGAATTTCCTGCATGAATTGCACGATGCCAGTTTACATGCAAGTGTCTTTGGTGTTTGTAATGAGAAACTTCAAGTCTTCAGTTAGCATAAGGAAATGATTCACCTCAAATTTTACAGCAAATATAGTGCAACTCATACAAAGACCTTTAGAAAAAAGTATTGAAGGGAGGTGAAGCATGTTATGAATAGTTTGAATGGCAACAAACTATTTGGTACAGATACAAATGTCACTGTAACTTCCTTTGAAACTTATCATTAGAGTTGGAACTACTAGTTAAGGTTGAGTACCTGAAGAAAATCACTCGTTTAATTGCTTGACTAGCACTAGACCTTTGGTGTGTATTTATGGTGAGCAGGTTTCTAGCTTTTCCTGAAGGAAACTTTATGCTAAAGAAATTACCAAAAACTGTAAAAGTTACTGGATCGAACAAAGCCTTTGCCAACACATAGTATTTAAGTTAAAGCTTGAAATACCAATACTCAGAGAAAAATATTGAAACAGTGCTTACAGATGAACAGAATTATTTAATTCTTTCAGACCAACAGGACAAACACTAAACRGGTATTTCTGTAGTCTGATTTCTATATACAAGGATTCTTCATTTCTTYGTAAGAGCATTGAAGATTCTACTTGCAAGTTTAGAGGTGGAGTCTCCTGCATTGTGGAGGGAAGCCATTGACAACATCGACAAAGTAACAGTCTCTGTATTATTTACTATACCATACTTACTTTTCTGTACTGGTAGCCTGGAAAAGCTTTCCCCTTCTCTATTACATGAAGGGGTACACTGTATTTGATCTTGAAACATTTGTATGCATTCTTCTTGCATGTTTTATTTGAGGCACTAACATTGCAAGTAAGATAATGAAAGTTCTTACCAGTGGCTAGACAACTGTTCTTGTGACATGACCTGTTAGATTGCTAAACCCTATGTGGCTTTTCTCACACAAAAAATTTCCTGAATAAGGTGAGCATTTTCATAAGATGAGTCCTGTAGGATGCCTTTACCAGGCATATGCACATTGGGTCCCTATATTAAGCCAACTGTACTCAAGTATTTTATTATTGCTTAATTTTGTACATCCTCTTTTTTTTTTTTTTAACAGCCATCTCAAACTGAATCGCTAATAATCACAAGCAAGCTCTGTGTAACCTCTACCTACATGAGAGTAGCAAGGGCAGAGTTAAAATTTTCTAAGGCTTAGCTGAACATTAATAATTTGTGCAGTGAAGCTTCACTATTGCTGCTCTGCTGTGCTGAACAGGTACTAAGAGTTTTTAGTATTTGGAGGAACATTCCTCCTTACATTAAAGATCATTTGACTAATACAAGCAGGAGGAAAACCCTTCAATCAGTACCAAAAAAAAATTTATTTTTTAAGCATTCAGCTCAAATACATGTGATCAAATCTCTTTGACCATAGAAATAAGAATGTTCCAAGACACTTTAAGCCAAGTTTTAGCCCACAAAGGATTTTCATAGTTAAATTTGAAACGCCTAGAAAACATTTTAATTATTGACACCACTAACAGTGGTATGTACAGTGCCCTAAAGAGGATTAAAAGAGAGCATAATGTTCCATAGAAATGGCACCCTTAACTTGCACATTATGGAAAATTAAGTAAATTTAATGATTAAATAGTCAATCACAAGTTTAAGTATATTACAAGTTTACTTACTGTATGAGCACTGTTAACAGTCTTGCTCCTCATTAACTAGCCAAGATTTTTCAAGTCTTGGCTAAAATGGTTTGAAGTGGTTCTCCAGTTGAGTTCCCTAAACACTTCCCATCCCCTTGATTCCTGTCCCCAGGCTACTGAAAAACACAGGGCAACTCAGCAGATACAATTTACCGTAAGTTACCTGTACAACTAGCTAACAGCACTACCTAAACAGTAGTGTAACAATGGTCCTGGAAGCRGTACTGTAAAACCCAAGCTATTGTAAGCACGGATGGTAATACTAATTTGAAGTTGAACCTGTGTTTAGTAGACACCTTAAACAGGTCTGACCAAGGGTGTAGCAAGGCTACGCAATTACCTTGCTGAAGCTGAAGCTCAGCATACGACATTTCCAGAAACGCTGACACCCTCAGCCTCCAGTTCCAGCAGCCAGGACAATTTTTTTTCCCTACTCTACAGAATCTCTTGTACAGGATCTTTTGCCAAATCAACTGGCAAAACACTGATATCCTGCAGTCTAGGAGGGAAGGTGTGGCAGAATCAGCAAGACACATACACAGCTGCCACCTTCCCCCTCTTCCTCAGGTGAATTTAGCCAACCCTGAAGAATGTTAATAAAAATGCTAATGCTTAAAAAGGCAAAGTGTGTCACCAGATACACTGGAGTTCACAAATGACTTAAGATTCTTCTGGAGAACTGAGTTAAGAATGCACCTAATGACAATTATTGCATTTTTCTCTTTGGCTTTCAAATCTACATCTAGTTTATCCTCAGCAGACGACCTCAGCAACGGACATGCTGTTTTAGGAAATAAGTGATTCCTCTCCAGCAGGTAAGATGACAGGTCTAGGTTTCTAAACCTGCAACTCAACTAATAACTTCTGACCTGGAGGGCTACCATGGTTCTGACTATGACCCTGTTGACTTGAAAGCCAAAATCCACTGTATCCTGCAAAAAATGTCTCCTCATAAATGGCAGGGGCATGCACGGATATTAAACCAAGAATCCATGCAAAATATGGCTGCAATTCAGTTTGTTTTTAAAATAAATTCAAAGTTGCATACTCAGGTTGGCCAAGACACTAATGAGTCAGTTGACAAAGCTTTTCATGCCATTTTTTTACTGAACTGAAGCCAGAAAGATGAAGGAAACTAACCTACAGTACTAGTGGCAGTTTCTCCTCATTCCCGGGGGAGGGTACTCTTTGCTAAAAGCATGCATACTGACATCATCATTAAGGAAGTACATGTCAATGTATAGTCTTCAGCTTTTATCCTTTATTACGTACACAGCAAAGAAGGCAGCATTAGACACACRCACAGTGTGTTACATCCATTCCATCCACAGCACATGCACACACGCATACACACAGCCTTAAAAAAAGTGTCTGTGATAAGGAACATATTATAAAGGTCGTGATCTTTATCTCTAAGCCCCTGAGCTTTTTCTTATAGTTAGGTGAAAAGGCAACGAACAAGTCTTTCCTTGCTCTGTAAGTGCTTTGTGCAACAATGTCCGTAAAGGTCATAAACAAGTCTTTTTGGGAGGAGCAATGCGAGTGTCTTACTCCCATATTCTCAGTCTCTTATCGCCATTTTTGCACCAAGTAGTTTCCAGTTATGTTTAGTCGTCATAGTCAGCTAATATAGCTCTTGCTCCTGTGATTCAAGTTAGGATCGGTTCTGCAGATCACAAATGAAATGCAATCCCCTCTTTCTCTCAAGAGACGTCATCTTGGTGATACTGTGGGACTAGAGAAGTTACCAGAATTTCGTGGGGACTGAAGAGGCACGGATGGAGAACTGGGAGACAGTTTTCTTGGGCTGCATAGGTCGCCATTGTGCAACTTCCACAGAAGTTCTTCATTTTCCATTGACAGGCGTTTGTTTACTTTTGATTCTTTCTCTAGCGACTCCTGTAAAACGGCTTGCTCCGTAGAAAGTTGCCTGCAAACATAAGATTTACATCAGAACACGTAACCCAAGTTGGAGGCTACAGTACTGAAATTAATTGTTAAAGAAAGGTTTGAAATTGCATAAACCCCTGCTTGGCTTACAACTAAATTGCTTCCTTAAAATGAGGATTTAGCATGTTCTCATCCTTGCTGGATTTAAACTGGTAGCTTGCAGAAAGCAGGAGAAAGTACCAATAAGAAACATTCCTAAAGACCAGAAAAAAGCATCTGAAAAGTGGGACTTGTCCTACTTACAATGACAGATACTTTTAATGGCCATGCTGGAGCCTTTGGGTCTTGTTGCAGGCTCAGCTCTAYATAGGAGCTGCATTTCTTCAGTTTCCTTTGAACTGGAAGAGTTTGCCCATCCACTTAAGCAATAGTTGAAGTCAGGAGAACTTCAGACCCATTTTATTCATGTTAAATGTTGCTATTATTGCTAAATAAAATACTGGTCTTTTCACTGATCTAAACTCRGGACAAATCACTCAACTGAAGTGGTTATAAATAAGACCAGGCTTAGCTCACAAGCCAGTAATACTTAAAGAGCCAATCTATAATAAGATGATATTTCTGAGTTGCCTTTTCTTCCCTGAAATACTGTTTTGGAGCACTGAAGAACATACTGAGCCTTTACCMCCTTACAATCTGTTCCTGCTTGTTCTTCTACATAGGAATGCACATTTGTAGAGATACAAGTGGGGAAGACAGGGGCGTGTTCTTTTACAGAGTACTACAGAATCCCAGTCACTAATATTTACACAGAATTTTCTTTCTTGTTACAGGAACACTTTCCCCTGGTTCATAAGAACATCTAAAAGTCCACAGATATTTTTCACCTTGAAAGCTCCATGTGTTTGTCCATCCGAGCTTTTAATTCTTCATTTTCTTGCTGAACCTTCTTTAATTTATCCATTAAGATTGTGTTGTTCTCCAGCTTAGAAAAAAAGGTCAGTGTTTAAAATAAAACCCATACATGCACTCATCAAGATACTGACTGAGCTATCACAGACGTTCATAATCTGGAGTTCGCAGACCTTGTTTCGGTAAGTGCAAAAACCTAGCGTAATGTCAGACTGACCTGCTATCATGGCTTAATATTCTGTAATAGTCAAACAGATCCTACCTACCTCATCCTTGCATAACACTGGCATTTTGCCACTTGTGCTGATTAGATGCCAACAAAGGAGAACTGGATAAGGGATCTACTAGTTAACCAGCACGTTCTAGTAACTCCTGCCAGTGATGGGCAGCAGTTTTAGAAGCTGGGGCAGACAGAAGACTGTCTAGAAAGAACATGCTCATGACAAATTCAAGAGCTCCCCCGTGTAAACAGCTCTCCCTGTTGCTCTCCCGATTCCACTTCATTGCTGCAGGATATTATCAAAAGTTAAGGTAAAGCAGTGATTAAATGGTTGGATGGTCCAAGGGCTTCTACACTGTGGCCAACATCTGTCAGAAAAGATGAAGGTTTACTAGCAATTGACTAGTAATTGTAGACCAGGGCAACATATGATGCTGTACAATACTGAACAACTGACATGAATGTATTCCTTTGCATCCAAACCTCTTTCTATACTTCCTCATTAAAATCTTGCTTCAGCAAGTATTACGACAGTGTTCAAAGGCCCCACACAGGATAAGGACCCTGTCCTGCCACAAATAAGAGCATGCTAAGTAATTACAAGTTCTGCCCCCAAAAATTGCCTTTTCATGTGGAATTATGCACAGATCAGGAGCAAATCCACACAGCTAAACAAGTAGCTTAAAGATAATAGCTGAAATGATTGACTTAAGCTAATCAACTCTAGATGAAAACATTTATCCCATTTCATATTTGATCCCTTCTTGTTTAATTAGGATCATTTCCATGTTAATGTTTTCCTGACAGTGCAATCTATCTTCCGTAACACTCAAGCAAACGTAGCAGGTAAGGATTTTTTCTTTGGGGACGGGGGAGAAGAGGGAAGAAGAAAGGAAATGTGGAAGAGGCTGCCAGATAACCCTATACTAACTTAACAATAGTTTATGCAAACCAGTAGTTTTCTTGAGAGGTTAAAAGGTCATTTACACCATCTGCTGATTCCTTCCCCCTCTTTACATTACAGCCCAAGGCAGATATAATGCAACGTGAGCATGTCCCATCATCATTTCATGTTTCCTTTTAAACAACAAAAAAAATTAATCCTTGCACATAAGTCTGACCAGCCTGAACTCATTATCAGAACATAACTCGGAGACACGGTCCAAACCTGCCAGACCCCAAGGAAAACTCACCAGTTTTTCCATCTTCATTAGCTTTATATCCTGCTGATGGAGTTTCTCATTCTTGATCTCCAGCACTGCTTTCAAACTTTCCAGCTCCTGTTCCAGATACATAATCTGCGGGTTTTTCTGAAAGATTTCCACAGAGTTTGCTTAGTACCCTGAATTTCAGGAACAATTTAAGTGTTTCTCTGCTATTTAGAAAGAGCAAGAAAATAGATATGGTAACGACAGTTACTTGTTCTAAGTGAAATCAAGTCAAACAGTTTAGAATTTAAAAAAAAAAAAAAAAAAAAAAAAAANATCTGCTACCACTTTCTCCTCTGATTTTGTTTGTCCTTTGGTGTAGGTGGACAGTCGCAGTTTTCCTTAGAAGCTGTTCAGAAAACGCTTTATGCACAGATGTGAAAAACCCGTATGAGTCAAAGGAAGGCACTAAAGCTGTCACAGCAAAACTTGTTTTGCAGGAGTGCCCAAGGTCTCCCTTTAAGGCTAGGAGTTCCAAAATTTATTTCATATTACTCATAACCCATCCCAAGAGGTAATTAGAGTAAACATTTGAAGAGTTTTCAAGTGCTGGACTGGTTCAAAAAGCACCAGAAATTTAAAGCTATGAACTTGATTGTAGCTGGTTTTCCCTGTTTTGAGTCTGAAGGTAGCTGGTTCATAAGCAGAAATTGAAAATTTTTGTTTTTAGGTTCTTCTTAAAGCCTAGCAATGCAATTGCACATAAACGTCTTGCACTGCTGTACATCCATGACGTATCTACAACACAGCAAGTTAGGACTGACTTTTTTATTTTTCCTTTTCTTTTCCCCGGGAGGTGGAAGGGAAAGCAGGAGGGGGACAGGGCAGGGTCAGATCTGGTTTCCTCAAGGACCTCTTTTCCAGAGTAAGGAACCATTCAAACACTGCAGAGTAAAACATATTCTCTACATTTCAAAGGCAAAGTCACAGGCAAAAATTAGGAGAAATAAAGCAAGTCTCAGTCCATTTCCAGGTAGTCCAAGTGGAACACAAACAGAAATGGATCAATGATTAAGTATGTTGTGTAACTAAGTTTATCTTTAAAAACAAACAAAACTTGTTTTAGCATATTTGGGTAAGAATACTGGTGTACCACATTGAGTAACAGCTTCACTGCCGCATCAGAAACCTAAGACTCAGCAGGCAATGCCTGCAGTTTGTGGGCACTGTCCCACAAGGACAGAGCCAGTATATTTCACAGGTAACAAGGGCCTCATCACCTACACATTTCATTCTCCTGCCTGTTTTTAAGGACTGTGGCATTAGAGATTCTTGTTTAATTTCTACTTTTGAACAGAAGTCTGTGTGAGGGTTGGGTGTGCCGTGCTGCCTTAGAGGAGGCGGCAGACAATTTGAACCTCGTTCCTCCCTTTTGTGGCTTTACATGGAAYCTAGGAGCTAGCAAGAAAAGTGATCCTGAAAAGTTTAAGTGCCTCTTACAGTATGTTCAAAATTTAATTTTTTTTTCTTTCCCTCCTCTGCCCCAATGGTCTTAAAGTGTCTTTTTAAGGTTAAATCTGAGCCACCACATTAGCTACTCATAGTAGAACACAGAGCCAGATAAAAAGACTGAAAGGCCTAGATAAGATTTTAGCAAAAAAGCTGGGAATATCAAGTGACACTATCTAAATAATACTGGAGAGTTGGAAATACACCTCTGTCTTCAAAGGGCTAATGGGAATTCTGATAGTGCAGAATTTGTGTTTAATACAGAAGAACGTACTGGGTCAAATCAGTATTCTTCCATAGAGAAGCCTCAAGCTTACGATGTGTCTTATGCTGTCAGAATGTAAAGTGCATTTGCAACTATGTAAAGGCACGTGACTATTGCTCCTTTAAATTAAACACCATCTGAGCATGCCTATGTAATACAGTTCAAACTTGCAAGTGCAGTGTACAACATGTTCTCTTTGGTGTAACCTCTCCCAACCACAGCAACATATTGTGGTTGCAGATTCTTCTTGCAGCAGCTCTGTCCTGCCACTAGAATAAGCAGTAAGAGCAAAAAAATAAATTAAATTCCAGTGAAAAGTAGGGCAATGTCTACTAGAAGCATCGTAAGTGAGTTTTTAAGCATGGAATTTCTCTTTATGGGATAAGCAATACTAGTGGTATTCCAGTTATTTCCAGGTAACTGGAAAGATAAGCATGTTTGTGTCTAACCCTCCCAGTACATGAAAAACCTCTCAGAGCACATTTCTATCCCAGGAGCATCACAGGTAACAGCAGCCTTAGGAGGAAAGGCAGGACAAAATAAAAGTTTATCTGAAGGATAAATCAGCAACAAGTATGAATCAATGTTTGAATAAATGCATTAAAAACTCAAGTACAAGAAGTGAGTTTTGTAGTAGTGACGTAAGCTCACATTGATCATAGTGCCATTAGAACATTTATCGACTGTCTAGAAGGCGGCTATGGTACAAATTTTGCGCACATGTAGGTCTTCAATTTAACTTAGGCTATAACTTACACCACTGACTTAGATATTCAACAGCTTTATAGATTTATATTGGCAAGGTTAACACACAACATTGTAGTGCTTGAGAAAAACTTCTGGCAGGCAAGCCATTTACATAAAATATTAATAAGTATGGGAACCCTATCAGGCTTGATTGTAAACTTTTCATATTATGCAATAAAATAAACCCAGGCTTACAAGATCTGCTGATCTGCATTACTTTTGAAGATCAAGACTTACAAGATTGGCTTTTTCTTTGGCTATTTGTTTTTGTTCTTCTAATTTCAACTTCTCACTCAGAGAGTTGTTTTCACATTTTAATTCATCGATTTTTTTCTGAAATGAAAAGATATGGTACAGTTAGGCCAAGAATTCAGTGCACATCTCCAAACCACCTTTTATGTTTTAGACTGTTGCAATGACCCCAACCCGTAACAAACCTCTAGCAATTCTTGCTTCTCTTTAAAGGAATCTTCGAGTGACTTCCTTTCAGATTCATGGGCACTCTTGAGCTCTGCAACAAATTATTTTTGCAGATTTTCAATACCGCATAAGACATGAAAATTCCTTTTGTAAAGCAGCAGCAGGAAAAGTCAGCCAATACACAGATGAACAGATGCAGAGTCAATGACAACACAGAAAGAACATTTATCATCAACTGATTCAAAGCATGTACAAAGTATCAGATTTATTGCTGCTTCAGATTTGCTGATTGTCCCTTTGCATATCCATTCATTAGTTGACAGCGTGTCAATTTTGAAAGCATTCATCTACATGCAACAAATGGATGAACTGAGCACAAGAGCCACATCTGACAAAAGCTGAGTTTCTGATGGGCAACACAGCAAAAACTGGAATTTTGTCTTCCAAAACCTTCTAGAAGAGACATTTCCTCTCCTACTTTGGAGATGTCACGAAGAGGAGTTTGCTCTTTGATTGCAGTGGAAGCGTCACCAGCTTTAATGACGCAAAAGTATCACTGGAAACTTGGCTATCAAGTGGAGTTGAAGGGAGGATGGAATTCATCATCACTTAAATCAATTAGATGCAATGCCATTTAAAACTGAGCACACTTGCTATCCCCTCCCTGAAAAACATCCTTTGCCCCAGTATGCTGTAAACGGCATGTAGTATTTCTCAACATTCCCATGTCAGTCTGGAAAGCACACAACCCTACTTATCCTCAATTTCAATTTTGAGGTGTTCCTTATAGAAATAGGGGGGTGGGAGCAATTACTCATTAACTTGAGATTTTGAGGGCAGACTGCAATTCAGACATCTTTTACATCTCCACTCTTAAACCCTTTTAAAAGTTTCATTCAACTACAATGGGATCATGGTTATTTCTGTACTTAAAACAAGACTTGTTCAGTTCCAAAAGAAGGAATTTAGCCAATGGTTTTAAAAATAGCTGACTGCCAAGAACACTGAAATGGACATATTGATGAAAAAGTTTGAATATTTTTGTTTGTGACTAGCAGTACTATAGCAGTATAGGGTATGTACTTGAATACAAAATACTTGCCTGAAAAAGAGGATTCATACTCCTTTTTCAACTCCTCTACTTTTTCCGAGTGGCTGTTTTCAAGTTCCAGCTTAAAGTTTTCATGTGTGATATTTAAGTTGTCCACCTGCAATAAGACAACATGATTTTCCCCACCCCCTCTTACACGTGTCAACTTAACCCTCATTTAAAGTACTGTTCTAACGGCTTTACGCAGTACATTGAGCACGTTTTAAATAGTCTAGGTAGCACTTAACAGATGGTCACAGCAAAAGCTAAGCCATGTACAATGCTTAATAAATGAGAACAATGCCTTACAGTTTACCACTACCAGCAGGATGATGTATGCATCTGTCACACACACGGAGTTGTTGCAAAGCAAGGTCACAGGCCAGGTGTGTCTTTATAAATCTTAAAGCTTAAGATGCCTCAAATAATCAGTGGAGCTCCAGAAGTCACTGAAGCTTGCAGAACACAAGGAATCTCCACCATGTTTAAACACAAGCTTAAGATCTGGACAGCTTAGTGTAGTAATATTTTTATAGTTGCAACAAAGTGGAGTTTCACATTAGATAAAATAACCCCACTATTAATCAAAAAAACCCAGTATTATCTGAAGGCTTATTTGTAGTGGAAAGCAATTGCTAGAGAACACTTCTACTTCAAATGTCACAGACCTGCTCCTGGAGTTGCGCTTTGTACTTTTCAGCTTCTTCAATGCAGATACTTTGGAGTTTCTCACATTCTGCAGTGTAAAACTGTTTAAGCCTCTCCTCCAGCTCAGCTAAATCATTGTGATGTTGCTGGTTTAACTTCTGCAAAAATCCTTCATAAGCAACTTGCAGTTCATTCCTGTCTCTCTCCAATTTCTCACAAGCTGCAGAAGTGGTTACTGAAGATGTCAAAAGAAAAAAGAAAAAAGTAATTGGATCAAGTTCAATGCTAATTTCACCGTCTTCATTACAAGTATTAAAGATAGTGAACACTCTGCAGAGCAACACGGTTATACAAAGACAAATATAATTTATCCATTAAATGAGCGCCACCTCCAAGGACACATGAAAAGATCTTTGCAAAAACATTGAATTCCGTGTTTCTTATGCTGAGAATTAACTGAATCTAGTTAAGCCAGGAACCCATATAGAAAGCACAAGTGTGCCAGTTTGCCATGACATAGAAGAATGAATGTCTCACGAGAGACACTGGAGTACTCCAATAAAAAAATTAATTGGATTTGCTACTTCACATAATTTGATCCCATTTCAGTAGCGTATTTGTCAGAGTACTTCACTTTTTGATATATAAACCACTTAGCTAAATTTGAAAGTCTTAATATCCTGAAGACCATCCATTCAACATGTTACTCACATTAACTCTTCTCACATAAAACATCTTCTCTGCAGATACGCAGCAGAGAAGCAATTCTAGCCTGACATGGACTGCCTGAAATAGAGCGATACAGAACTGCCAATCTGAAACGTACTGCTAATATGTATATGCCCAAGATATTTAAATATGCAAGATATACAATAGTTTCAGGCAGAAAGTGCAGAGTATTAAGAAAACAGAAAGAAATGCCATGTAATCCTCTTTACATTTATATTAACACAGGTCAGCTAAGAAGACTGCCTAGGTTTGTCTCCCCATATTTACAGCTGATTAAAAGGCAAAACAGAAGTTACAACTTGTACTTTTGAGTTTGAAATTTAGCATTCCCAGCTCCAGCCAGACAGGCCCGAATAGGAGGAGTCATTTTCCTACTGTTAATATGACTGGAGCAAGCGCCTTATGCCGTTCCAGCTGCACCCAAAGCCTGGAAGCAAGGTGAAACAGGACCTCTCACACAAGCGTGTGGTCACTGACCTTAAGCAAAACTGCTTCTATACAGACTCTAGTGCTTTGGTTTAAAATAAATTAGTCAGATGAGTGTCTACTTAAGAGAAAAATCAACTAAAACGTTAACTTGCTCTTGAGTCAAATACAGGAGAAGTCATGCATACATACACTTTATAGCAGCTTGGCACACTGCCCAAACAGTATAAATACAAACTCTATGTAAAAGCATGGGAAGATTCAAGGATTTTTGTACAGGCAGTGCAGGAAATTCTCCCACAGCTGTGTTTGAGCCTTAAGGTATATAAATTACAGTATTTTCAAGGACCAATTCCCAAAGCAGTACTGGGCTCGGCTCTAGGGAAAGCACCCTGCCCCAGCAGAGTGCCTCAAGTTACACACATGTCGGATTCCCGCTTTGCTACGGCTCATCAAGAGCAAGTGAGTAACTTGATGAATGATACTTGCACTTGGAACCTGCAGTTGAACTAGAAAGTGTAAGAGAGTGAGCTGTACTGCATGGAAATCAATCTGCATGTGTGTCTACCTGAATTAATTTTAACAGCAGGCTTAGCTCCGCGCTAGGTCTGCGTGAAAGATCTGCTGATCAGGACTGATTTAAGCCAAGCTGTTCATCCCGTGACTGGCAACGATGCAACTAAAGGCTCAGCTGAAACATACCACAACATTCTCTGCAACCCAAGCAGATCTCACAGTTTTCTATACTTTCTGTACCACCACCAAGAAAGATTTTTATTTCCCCATCTTTCTTCCTTCCACAAACTTCTATTATAACTGCTCGCTTTGGAAAAAAGGGGAAGAATTAGCATTCACACTCACATCGCACTTGGTGTAATGCTATTGAATATATATGCTCGTATTGTTACGTTTTTGGGGAAGAGGAAACATCATAGGTAGGAGACATTATTTTATAACGCAAAGAACCAGGCAGCGAGCCAAATGAAGACATTACACAGCCAACCACATGCAGAACGGATCTGACCACCTATAGCAGAGTAAGAGGGGTATAGCCGAGAGGCAGGCAACTCACATGCCTCATTTGAGATAACTGTAGCAAAATGCTTCAAATGATCCAAACGATCCACTTCCTTTAAAACCAACAGAGGAAGAAGCAAGCAGCCAATTCTTTATTTGTAAGGCCAGAGCCATTCGTTTGCCTCCATTTAGCTAAAAGAATGTGCTGCCTATCATTGTCTTATCTTTAAATGTCAGCACACAGAACTTCAGATGATGCAAAACACTTCAGAAAAAAAGCAAGTAGCAAACCACGCCTTTGTCAAAGAAAACAGACACATCAGTTCTCGTTTGGCCAGTTTGCAATTCAGATTTATGAGAAGACTAATGTTACAAAGGCAAACAAAAACTTTAAAAACTTGCATTGGCATTTGAATGTTGTGTTACCTTGAAAGTAACATCTGGCTTCTGCAAAGCTGGAGACTGCAATGCTTCCTTGCAGATCGCAAGCCTGACTTGAATACTTGCCATCCAAACAAGGAGCAGAACCACCACACAACCAGTGAGCTCCCAGTATCATGGTGGTGCAAGAAACTGCGCGTGTGAAGCTTCARCAAAAGCACCAACTGAAAAATTGTCAATTTGAAATTATGAGAAGTGCTGTAAACCAAAATGTGTCCCCATACTCAAGATCCAAGTGTCTCCAGCAAGTATTTTGCACAGCCCTATCCATCTCCAGACTGAATAATGTATTTTATGACTGTATACCGCCTTGTTTTAAGAAAGGGACAAGCCATGAAACAGGCAACTAATTCCTTAGTTTGGCCACTCATCCACTACAAGGGGATGCTGCAAAACTCCTGACTAACCAAACCTGATGGTTACTCAACTTAAGAGTTTTCTCATTGAACTGGTGCTTAATTCTGAAGAAAAAAATTTGTAACTGGAATGTGTGCTCTTCCAGTAGCACACACAAAAAAAGAATCTCTCTTTCAACTTCTCATCCACTTCCCTCCTTTGAAGGGCATGCTTCAGAGTTTTTGTAAACAACTATTGTGCTTCCTTTACCTTCTTAACGCGCTTCCCTCTGCAATTCTACATCTTCATTATGCCACACATAACAGACCACAGACCTTGAGCAAGAAAACAACAGGAGACAAATGGTCCAACAGCATTTGAGAGGAAAATCAAGCCATATAGATGGAAAGATGCACTATTCATTTATCCATTAAGTTTGTTCAATCTCATCTGTAAGACTGAACAGTTTTAAACTTTAAGGATAGAGCATATGCAATGGTGTACTTGGAAGCCAGAAGCAAGATTTACTACTTTATTCAAATAGCAAAGCCATTAATATTTTTCCCTCATTTGGTTGTCCCAGTCTCTCCTCCCACTCATACAACACTGTCTCTCCCTGGATTATTACAACAGGAAGCAAGATTAATCTGTATTTTTAGGCCTTAACACCCATTTATTATAAATGAAGAGCCTGGTTCTTTTGGGCAGAACCACGACCTCTGGCAATCACAGGAAGTTTCTGAGATTTGGTAACAGTGTAACTTCAGATCAGAAATGCTGGTTTTGACATGTAAAATTAACACTCATCTGTAGTAGTTAACAATGGCCACTTGCATCTTGGGCATTTCATTGCAAAGCTTTGTATGTGCCAGAACCATAAAACAAATGCCTGCAAAAGAGAAGTGTGGAGAACCAGGCACGTGGCAATTCCCTGCAATAGTGCAAACAGCAGCAGATCCAAACTACATGAACAGTAGCACCAGCTGAAGGAGAGGACTACAAAAGTTGCCTTAGTATCCACAAGAAATCTATTTCATATTTTCAGTAAAAGTAGCCAAGAGATAAGACCTTACAATTGTGCAGTATCTCCTCCTTAGAAAATTTAGTTTTTTCTTATTCTAATTATAAAACAATTCATCATCCAATTCAGTCCTTATGGCTAAACTGCTTACAAAAAAACATTTTTCATCTTGCATTCCCCTAAAAGTCACCATAACCATAGCTCTAAGAAGATAAAACATAATGGATCTTTCTTTTGAACCCTGAATTAAATTGTTTTGAAACAAAAGTTATCTTCATAAAATTGTCTAAGTCACTCACTGGTCTAGTTATGATTTATGAAAAACTGTTAGACTGTCTGGTATTTTGAAACAGAGATCACTAGGACAGTAAACTAGCAGCATTAATAGATGTGGGGGATGTGAAAAGGGGATAATTACCAGAAAACATCAAGTATTTAGCATGTCGTTATGTCACAGCACATAACACTATTGCTCTACCTTTATATTTCACATTGCAAGATCTATTGTATATGTTCTGTTGATCAGTAAGTCTACTGTAGGCATAAAGGCTCATTTCCTTCTCCATATAATATTTTTTTTTAAAATGTTATCTAATAATTAATTCATGGTTTTGGCAGATTCTCAATATTGGAAATTCTTCTACCCAAACATGCTTTCAAGTTTATGACCAAGTTTCTGTTGGTGTTACTTCTATAACGAGACTAACAGTACAGGACGTTAAGCCACCTTTCATATTTTTGTTCTTGGGCAAGTTGAAACGAGGCAGGTAGACCAAAAAAGCATGCTTTAAGCTACATTTAAGTGGGTATGGTTGAATACATATGTGAAGCATTCAGGTATCTGCCAGGAAGTAAGTTCCTACCCTCTAACGCTGCGAACACTACAGCGTCCACAGGCAGGCAAGCGTATGACTCGTGGCAAGTTAGGCCCTGCCCCAAATAATTGATAGAACCATCTACCTACTATGAAGTGTTTTTAAGGATCACCAAAACCTGAAAACCAAGTCACATGCACTCCATCTGTCCGTAAAACACAGTAGTCTTTTTTATCCCAACCTCCAAAACATTTTAAAGGTCATTTATTAATAAAAATAGCATGAAGGTATTTTGAAGAAAATATTGTTTATCAATTGCAATGCAGCAAGTGGAGGGGAGAGAGAGGGGTTAGGCATTTGGCTGGCTGTACAGGATACACACAAGCCTCTCCAGCCCACTGAAAAAGGCTCACGAATGGCAATTTTCAAAGGGCCAAGGCGGGCACGGGCTGAGTCAGCTCTGCACCTGCTGTTTTGTAGCAGGACTGAACTGGATCACGTCCAACATGGTTGCAAAGAGGCTCCGAAACTATTTGGAGCGCAATTAATTTAGAGGAGTAGTTTCGTACCTCTCAAGAAATATGCAGCTCTTGCAATTTCTACTTACATAATTAAACAGGTAACTAGAAATAATTTACACACTAGCTTGCATCTTAATAAGAAGGGAAACAGGTGACAAACAGGACATCCATACCTGGTCCAGGCTCCCAGAACCAACACAAGTTTACATTCAAGGCTAGAGAATTTAAGGAAATCCAAGTTCAGGACCCGACTGTTAATGAATTTGAACTCCTTTGGAAAAGCCCATCCCCAAACACATCATCATTGCTAACCCTCACACCTGTTTCCAGCTACTGAGAGCAGAAAGCAGTGTCCAGTAACCATCTTCCCCAGGCTCTGCGCAGCCATGCGGTCGTTGCCAAAGGCACGTTCTGGGATTGTAATGCATATTTAAATCATTAAACAAAAAGGTATTTTGGTAGAAAGGGTCATACAGAATAATCCAGCAAAACGGACAATTTGACAGCAAGCCAATTTGGTTTTGCAAGGTAAATCAAGGCGCTTGGGAGCACGCACAATTAAACTTCAAAGCAAGAAATTGAGGAGTCCAAACTGTGCAGGGTGCAAGCTGCAGGAGACTTCGCATTCCTCTCAAACTCTGCAACATGCAAGGCACGGACTACACTGAGCTGGGCACACCTGGTTCCTCTTCCTAGACTACCCGTTCCCAAACTGCAAACCAACATGCATTAAAAACACGGCAGCTGGGACTCCACGAAACACGTACACATGTCCACAAGGCCAAAATAAGACTCAAACTGTACTTAACTTCCTGAGCCAATCTGTGCCTAGATCATACTGTGAATCAAAATTTGCAGTATTTACATCAAAATAGCCTATAGAAATCTTAAGTTCAGATATATCCATCACATTTAACAGTGGCAACAGAAAGCTGATTAGCAGGTGTGTATTTAAACAGATTATTTTCAGCTAAAGCTACTGTTACAAGAATGCTTTTCTCACACCTTGTCAACAAATGAGGTCTGGCTGGCTTCATTTATTTATTTAACTTTTTAAAAAAAAAAAAAAAAAAAAAAACAACCAAATCTTTTTAAAGCTAGATAGAATTGAAGACCTGTGTAGTTTTTCATTTCTGTGATTAAATCCTCTCCCTTTACATGCTGAGGAGAGAAGTAGACAGGCTGGACCTGTGTCGTGGTTAAGACAAAGGAGCTGCATGAAGATAAATGCTTCACTGAAACCATCGTCTGGAAACATTACAAAGGGAAGCGAGCCCGAGGCTGCCATTCAGATACTCCTGCAGAGCTGACCCAGTAAGATCAGCTCCGTAAGGGGAACGGCTGACGACCTTGTTCAGCAGCACGCCGGCCAGCATCGCTGACTGACAGCTCTGTGCACTCGGGCATCACAGATCCATCAAGCTCAGTTGCATATGACGTTTTTTTTCTAGTTATCAACCTACTGAATGACATATTCTTGCAACGGGAGTCCCACATATGAGCTCAGCAGGCTGTTAATCAAAGCAGGAAGGTAACAAGTTTATGGGAAGCTCATTTAAGAGTGAGGCACCCTTAAAAAGAACTAAGCTTTCAAAAGAAAAACCCACCCCAAAAAGTGGTAACAGGCAAAAGTGCTGGCTAGCTTTTGGTCTGCCCGTCTAAGATGAATTTTCCCTCTCCTGATAAGTGACAAACATAGTACCTAGGTTGATAAAGGAAAAACAATATTGAAGATGCAAGCACATGGAAGAATAGAGGCTTTCTTGCTCTGATAGCAATCCTTCTGAAGTCATTTTCATGATAAGGTAAACAAATGGGTTTGCCTAGAAAGTCACACATATGTACATAAAAAAAATAAATCTAGTTTATAATGTTTATAACACAACTTTGTAGGAGTGCAAGAAACCCATTTCCACACTAAGACTCTAGTTTTGTTGTTGTCACTTTAGGGTGACAGAAGTGCTGGCTGCAGCTGATGGGGGACACAACCCTCCACGCTGCTGCTCCTTCCCCTTTCTCCAGCACTGGTGCTCCTTCAGCCACGTGCTGAGCCAGGCCAGGCCAGGCCAGGCAGCTTTGGCAAAACAGCACTTCAGTTTTCAGCTGGCTTAGGTCCCCAGGCAGCTCACCGCCCGGCTCAGCACATGGCTGCCCGGGCAGCAGCGCTGGCACAAGGCAGGACAGAGGGACACGAAGGCAGAGGAAGGCCAGGCTCTTTGAAAGCCAGCCCCTACTGAGACCTGCCTGAAACAACTGCAAAACTGCAATCCAGGTGCTTCATCAGTAGGAAGGTTAAAAGATGCAGCTTGACAGATGCCAGACTGCACCAAGCCCTAGAAAAGCCTCAGCTTTTTAGTACTAAGCTTCCAAGAAAGAAAACGCCACACATTTCTGCGGTGTCTTTGGTACTCTCGTCTATCTATTTAGGCTGCAAGGCTTTCTCTGCTTGTGATACTCCCCAATCACACATATGCAATTTTACGCAGCATCAAATAAAGCTCCCAGAAAGCTGCATTTTAACATAACCCTCTAAATTGGACGACAGTAATAGCGACAAGTGGAGAAGCTGTGCTCTGTTGCTTCAGCTGAGGGGATGGGAAGACCCCTCCCTCCCCACCAAGCTTCCAACTCTGAGTAGTTGCCAGGGAATGCCCGCCTGATTAATCAGTGCTAAAAAATAACTCTGAACATTAAATGCACCACCTGCATGTAACAACACCTACATTCACACTCAAGTTTGGCTGAGACAATACTCAACTTCCAAAGCATGTGAAAATAAACATTTCCAAATTTTCAGTAGTAGGTGATGTATCTGAAACTGCTCCACACGTACTACTACTGCTTTCAAAGTTTTGGTTGTTTTTTTTTGTTTTGGTTTGGTTTTTTTTTGTTTGGTTKGTTTTTTGTTTTTTGTTTGTTTGTTTGTTTGTTTTTTTCTTTTCTTTCTTTTTTAAAGGGGCTTCATCGTAACAGAAGTGTGCTTTTATGAAATGCTAGCTTCACTTTCCAGTGCTATCATTTTCAGTCCAATGACTTTTTGCACTCTACAAGATGATTCTGCTTTGAGTTCAAATAAATTCTATGAAGTTACCATTAAACGCAGTTAAATCAAGCTTTAAAGTTGGCAAAACCAGCCCCTGCACATTATAGCTCAATTTCACATTATAGCTGTCCACTACGATGAGTTCAAAGATTTAATCTCATTAGCCTGATAGCATTTCCTTTGTTAATTTTACACTCATTCACCTACAAGCCACTAAGGCAAAATGCAGATTTTGCACAGTATATTTTACAGGTTTATGGATTTTTGCCAGCAAATCTCTAGAAGACAGCGTACAAATAAGTTAGGGATCAAACACAAGTATATATACTGTCAGCCATCCTCCCATTTTTAAGAAAGTGAGTGCTTTGGTCATCAGACACATGTTTTGCGAAGAGGCCCTGCTAGGCGCAGTCAGATCAGTGCCAGGAATTCAGTGAACCTGGGGTCATGCTGTCAGGGCTCCAGAGAAATGCAGCGATTAAAGCATCTGAGCAGAATTCAGTCAGGGAATTAAATGACTGCCATTACAATACCAGGGCATCTGTCTTTCTGCAGATCTGTTTTGCTGCATTTCTGTTCTCACGAAGAACACAAAAACAAATGCTTACCTAGTTCTCCTCGAAGGTTAACTAGTTCTTGAGACAACTCTTTACGCTGTTTCAGTGCTTCCTCCCTCTGCAGAGAAAAAAACCAAACAAACCCAAACATTTGGTTACTAGTGATCTGAGCAGGGCACCTTCCAATAATTAACTTACATGTGTTCTGTAGGAAAACAAGAGGCAGGAGCAAGAAGCCAAGATATGAATCATTTAGGATAACAGTTCTGCTGTTGCAAAATACACAGATGTTCTTCTGTTGTTAAGGAAGTTATACTTTAAAACAAAGAATAGCTTTTTCCAGGATAACACTGCAATTAAAATCCTACTTTGCAGCAATTAATTATGTATTTTATGATGGGTGCAGCAACATAAGCCTCCAGAACAAATCAAGTGATAGCTGTCAAAGGCACAAAAGTACGGTATATACGTGAAAGAGGCATGCATTAAATATTTATCTTAAGCTTACTTCAACACAGAACCAAAAACTTTGCTAAATGCTCAGTCTTCTGTGAAGGAAAGGCACAGCCCTGTTCAAAGTTGAATACAACCCACCCCACTTCTCGCAGTTCTTAAAATTAAGATAGATGATGTTTCTTATAACGGGAGAATCGTAACAAGTGCTCAAAACAAGTCGAAGCACCTATCTCCCCGCTTTGCCTAAGAGCTGCGCCTCAGCCAGGGGAAGGCAGCCGGCCAGGCCCCTCTGCCCTGAGACCCGCACCCCGGGGAGAAGCGCAGGCACAGCCATGGCCACAGCCAAGCCGCTCCACGGCTCGGTGGCAGGCGCCTCGCACCCACGGCCGTGCTGCAGAGGTGACAAGGTCCAGGCTTCCCGCTGCTGGGGCGCTTTCACCTTGCTCACAGCCAAGTTCCCATCCAGCTCCCTGCTGTCAGAAAAGCGCTGCGAAACAAATACTAATTACCCTTGCTGCAGCACACTGAGAATAGAGGCACAGTTTGCTGCTAGAGCAGCCCATCTTCCAGCTCCGGCAGCCCCCCGCTCGGCCCCCCGGCACTCATAGGCGACACGCAGGTGGCGGCACCACCAGCCGGGCTGGTCCGGCTGCGGCCGAGCAGCAACACTGGACCTTGCCTCTGCAGGTTATCCTACTTCCGCGCTGATCTCTCCTGACAGCGGCAGATACTGCAGCTTCTGCAATTGGCACAAGCAGCCAGCGATTACTTAAAGCCACAGCCCTTCTTTTATGAAAGGCGAGCCCCAGACATTAAACCGATCGATCTCCGCTTGGTCAAACAGCAGCCGGGATCGCGAAGGGAACGCTGCCCTTCTCTGCGGATAATGGAGCTTATTTTTAGCCATTTCGACCTTGCTGTATGCTGCTTTCACACTTAATTTGTTGATGCAAAAATAAGCCATGGGAGGCCTGAGCTGAATGGGAGAGCCACAGATACAGCAGCTTTGCTGCTGTCAATGACCAGGCTTATGTTCATAGCCCCTGCGTGTGCAAAGAGCTTGAAACTCACTTTGCATTCTTTTCCTTCAGCTAGGATACATTAGAGGAAAAAATAGTAATAATGCACTGGCCCAAAAATCACTTAGACTTTTTCCATTAGCTACTATACAACTGACCACGGCAGATGAGTTCACACACTGGCAGGGCCATACCTGCACTTGGTTTTCCCCAGGGAAAACCTCACCTTTACAGCAGGTTCCCCGTTTGCCCCCAGTCACTCTCGCTGCAGCCTGACCCCAGGCTAACGTCGGCACTTGTTCACCAGGTTGCCCAGTTAAGAGCACCCTGTCCTGGAGATGGGGAATACTCACTGCATGCCTGCAGAACAAATGAAGCAGTAAAATACACCATTCTTAAGAAAAAATAGGGAATGAGCACCCAGACACCAGTCGCGTATTAAGGTCTGACACAAGACTAATCAAAATGTGTAACTTTTATGCTATGCACTCTCATCTGCTGCAAGTTATAGGAAATTATTCTGCAGCTGAAAAGGCTAGAAGAAAGGGCCAGCCCTTTACTAGAAATATTTTTATTTTTGACCTTGCATGGGAAAGATCCCCTTTTAATCACTGCAGTTTAAGCAGTCTTAACAGTTATTTGGACACGGACACACTGGTAGGGGTATTAAGAATCTGTGTGGCAGTTTTACATTAAGCACTTAGAAGCTTTTTACAGTGACAGTGGGCTAAGATTGAAAACCATGCCTCGCCCTCCACGATAAATTCTCAGGAGAGCAGAGAGCTTGGTTATTGAAAAGACTCGCCCTGCTCTCCCCTGCTTAGGAAGGAGAGATGAGTCATCTCACTCCTGTTCAACACCAGTTCCCGATACGGACACAGCATCCGATGATGAAAACGTGAATGCTGCAGTGAGTTATTTGAGCCGCATTCTAGCATGCTGGGACACAATCACGTAGTGGATTTGCAAGCAAGTTAACTACCAAAGCACTTTTATTTTCATGCTGCAGGCTCCCGATGGGATTTTCCAAGCCTTTTACAATAACCTTGTCCATTACTAAATTAGCATACAAACACGCTTAGGAGATTTTTTTTTTTTTTAATGTGCCCCCTCCCCTTGGTTTGCATATTCATTCTTTATTCTAATTCTCAAAAAGTCATCCTCGAACCTGATTTCTTCCAGCCCACTCTGTTAGTAAAACATCTCAAATTCTCCCCCCTCAGCCTAGTGGCTGGACCACACTGCAGACCCTTTGGAAACGCTAACGTTTTTGGTTAGTGATTCCAAAAGGCCTGCTTCATGGTCCACACATTTTGTATTTGTTTTTAGTTAAATCAATTTGATGAGGAAAAGGGCATATGAGATCAGAATATATTAAGGACTGACAGAGTCTGAGACTAAAAACCCTAAATAAAGTAGAATAACACTGCCTTAATTTTTTTTTTTTTTTAAAATGTTTCTTGCTTTCTGCTGCTTTTAAGCCCTTTTGCTTTTTACTGGTGCTGTTTAACCTTGTGCCTCAACCTCCAGCTTGTCCATTCATAGTTTCGCAAATCAAGAAATACAGACAGACTTGTATCATTACCTCCTGTTAAAGAATATATTCAGAAAAAGCTAGCCATAGAGACTGCCAGCCTAAAATAAGAAGAATAAGTTGCCCATATGGTTAAGCAGCCACATGAAGTAGTCAGACTGACTAGCAGTTAATTTAGCACACTTTTATCTAAGTTCTGAGAGAACTGAAGCTCCAGGTACTGGGGTCTCCCCAAGAAAACATGAATGTTTCCAAGACCTGAAATCTAAGTGCAGTGAAATACCACTTGAATAATCCAGTAAGGGCAATCCTCAGTATTTAATTTAAAGACAGGTATGCACGTGCTTTGGGCTGGAATATCGAGCAAAGTTTATGCTTTACAAGATTCTAGTTGAAAAATCAATACCAGAAATTGAAAGAGCAGAACCAAGTAGGAGCACACAGGATCGAGCAATTTTGGGATTGTTTGTTTATCCAGATAAATCTGGCAATAGGGATCATCCTCGTTTAGTTGTCAGAGACTCAAGGAGGGTATTCATACCAATTTAAAGCTGTTTCTGGCACAATTTATGAGTTTATGCCAAGATCATGTAGGATGACTGGGTACCTATTTTTCTTATTTCAAAAGAATCTATTGTAGGTGCACAAGAAATCCAGCTAAGCTTTAGCCAAAACATTCCTCCTACTATAAACATGGGAGCTGTAGGAATGAATGAGAACAGAGTTGAGGGATAAAAGCTTTGCCACAGGCAATATCAGGGTGGTGCACCTCTGCTATCGGATGCTACAAAAAAATTCTCAGCATAAGGAAGGAGACTTGGACATTTCTTGTTCTGTGAAAGATTAGGCAGTTAAAAATCCTTCACATGTTTTGAAAATTTGACAAGCGAGTTCAGGAGGATGTACGGCCCACAGCAAGGACTTGGGAAGGTGAGGTATGCCCCACTATCACTGGATGGAAAAAGAAGAGGTCCAAGGTAGGGGAGGTCCAAGGTTGGAGAACATGACAGTTTCAAGATGACAAAAATGACCAAGTCAGGAATGGAATAAGTTACGAAATTTCTCATTCATGTTTGTGTTACTGGCAGTTATGCAGCCCTGTTTCAGGCTTAAGAGTATTTTTCCTGGCAACCAGCTATTTTTGCTACAGCTTGACATTCAAACAGGCCAGCCTAGGGTCATTTTACATACAAACGAGGGTGAAGATGCATCAACATCTGAATGGTTTCCATCGCTCTGCTTTAAAAGCACGAAGCTCTACAAAAGTCCACATCCCAGAATAAACAAAAAAGGTATTTATACCAAGCATGCAAGCAGCCAAACCTTCCTGGCTACGTACCTATACCAAATCTTCACATGAGAAAGACAGGAGATACCTCCAAGAGCTCAGGTTATGAGCAGTTCTCAAGGTGGAATGGGTGGGTATTCCTCAAGCATCCCACAGCTCCTTTGCAGACCCCAAACCCAGGAGCATGCAGTTTTATGGCAAACTGGCAACTCTTGTTTCCTAGAGAGGACGTGAGACTAGCCAGACTAACCATTTCAGGTTTCCCAGCACAGTCCTGCTGCTGGCCAGGTGAGGTGGCCCTGGTGTGGGAGCCCCATGCTCTGCCTGCAAGTCAAGGCTTTGAGAGCCACAGATAGGCTGTGCCTGGCCGAAAGGCCCTATTTACCTTTTGCAAGTTTTTCCTCCATGTTAAGAGCTACAGGTCCTTCAACAGCTGCGCCATGTAAAAGAGCAAACCATGGCAGAAAACAGGTTTCGAGTACGGGTGTCCAAATAAGCTAACACCGCCCATCCAGTAGTAATTATCCACACATCACTGTTCACATTTTAAACAACCACACTCCTTCTGGAAACAAAATGTGTACTCTTTTGGAGTTGTACTGAAGAGAGAAGAATTCACAAGAACCAATACCGAAAAGTTTGCATTTATATACCAAAATGTAGGGGGTTTGTTTCTTCCCCCTCCCCCCCCAATTTCAAGCAGCTATGCCACACCAATATCTATGTGATAGGCTACCTACCACAGTTGCCTAGTCTACCCCATGCAACATATCACCTCCTCCAGGAGCTCTGTGGCATTTCAAACTTCTTAGCAAGCTTCTGTCATTTAACAAAACCCTCTCACTCAATTTTTTGTCCTCAGATTAATGTTTCCAGATCTTCCTCAAAATTGTACTTGTGTGAAGCCTTATATCTTCTATCCTTTAACAGGTTCCGAAGAAGCATTATGCACTGCCCAAATTGAAAACTGCTAAGCACTAGTACATTGCAAAGGAATAGACACAACCCACTTCTAGGTCCTGAAATATCCCAGAGAATCGGGTCGTGTTGTGGGACTTTTCCCATGACACAAACATATAGCGACCATACTGAAACATTCCCCTCTTAATGCTGGGGTGCAGCGTGGTCCCTGCCTGGAGGAAGTGGAGAAATGCCCAGACGATGCTGGTACCAAGCACTCCGCGGTCTCACATAAAGGGCAGCAACTGTACCTGTCACAGGCAGAACTGGCAGGTAGAAACATCTCTGATCTGGAAGCATGTAGATCAGCCTTCTAGTTTTATCAGCAATACACTTTGTAAACAAGTAATTTCAAGAGTCAAAACTTACAGGAGGAGAACATTAAGTGTTAAATACAAAAACATTACAATGCTTTTTTAAAAAGCATTTTATTAGACCAGACTAAATAAAATTTGTTCAGAAATAAACAGAAAATAAAACAGAAATTCATCAGCACAGCTAAGAACGGAATCACTTGAATGTGTTTTACTATCATATACAGGGCCAAATTAATTTTATTCTGGGAAAGGAAAGCCTGATTTTTGAAAGCCATTTGCTGTCAAACCACAAGCACTTACTCCTAAAATCAAACTTAGAGAGAAATACCGAGCATCTTAAAAACATAATATAGCTATTTGCAAGCACTTCTGTAACATGTGTGCTTAGACCTTAGAGGAGATGAACTTAGTTTGTATGGAAGGAAAGATCGTCATTTAAGTATTTTTTTAATGCTGGTACAGTCTCAGTTGTCAACTGATCTCAATATAGGATGAGTCTTTCCCACCCGAGGAGATATTCCTCTTACAGACAAAGCATTAGAAAACGGAGTCTACTCCATCCTTGTGCTGCACCAGTTGTGAAAAGATGAGAATCATCATTGGCTGTAATGTAGAAGTTGAGTCACATCTTTGCATAAACTCCAGTCACTCACGTGTCATCACCTATAGCCTGAAGTAATTATGAAGGGGTAACAAAAGGGCCATTCATATCTGCTTTGCAGTATGACATTTGCTTTGATTATTTTGGTCCTTATACTACAGCATTTCTACCAGTCCCTGCTCCTTCTTTGCTGGCAAAACCCAATCCTCTAAATAAATCTCTAATTAGAAGTCAGCAATTTTAGAAATGAATTTCTTTTTAACCTCACCTGCCTCCCACCCCACTTAAAAAAATGCTTGAAATGTCATTTCTTTCGCATCACTCCAATGCAAAAGCAAGCTAAAGAAATGAGCCAAGGAAGTGGCACAACAAACAGGATTTACACCCTCTGCTCCATGTATATTTTTGAAAGGAGCAGCAGACTATTATTGCGATAAAGTGAAAGTGTCATTAACCATCTCAAATCAATAAATATACAGTAAAATGACTACTTCCAAATTACTCTTGGCCTTGTTAGCGTTATGCATTGCCTTCTTACCAAATGAAATAAGCAGTTTTCACCTTGACTTATTACTTCAAACAGAATTCAATTAAGCCTCAGAATACAACACTTACGTGATTAACTGATAGAGACTCACTGTAATTTCTAATATTTTACTTCTCTCATTTGCTAGGTACATTTATGGAGAATCAGATGTTTACTCCCTGATGTTTAGTGTGTGAAACGCTAAAGCAGAGAACCAGCCAAACAGGATTCCTACAAGTCACTATATATTTAACACGGATCGTATACTTGTGGGCTCTTTATGCTTTTACAAGCTTTACATGGGATCTTATGCTCATATGGGATCTTTGTTTTCCCATTTAGAAGTGATGTCCACCTTCATGCAATAGCTTTACAAAGTTAGGCCAGATGTAGTAATATGGGCTATTTAACTTTACTTCTCTGTAACAGCCTGTTTTCTACTTTACAGGGTTTCTGAACTCCAATATTAGTTTTCACTTGTCACCTAGAATGACTCCTTTCTTCCCTGTAAAAATTCCAATCTCATAAAAACTAAGTTTACCCTATCTAAGCAATTGCTTATTTCTCAGTATTTTCTGAAGTTTTTTGTCTCAGTTCATCTCATCTGAGTATGACACAAAGTCTCCATCAGTTACCATGCAGCTTTGACAAGTTACACTGTCACAACTTAAGTTCTCATGTCTATAAAATTATCATTATCTTGATAAAGTTCTTTTGAAATGTTAGAATATGAGATCCTGTGCTTGAGCACAATATTAAGAGTATTTTCTTTACGTCATTTCATTTTTAAGGCTGTTTTGTTTTGTACTGCCTTTTCAGATGAAATTCTAAAGAGGGAAACAAGAAGCAAAGATGTTATTTTCTTTCTTCCACTAACTGCTCCCTTTAATTTTGATTTTGTAATAGATACATATAGTTTGCTACTGTCATTAATTCTGCATCTTCTTGGGAAAAAAAAAAAATTAGGAGAAATAACAAGGCAGTCATGAGAATCAACTTCTTCATGGAAAGCAACACTGGTTGCCTGAAACACCAAGTTTGTTTCAGTCAAAGGTGTCTTTTCTCAAGACACCTTTTGCTAGGAGTAGCCATAGGACAGGACAACTGATTCTCTCCAGCTGTAACCCATTCTGAATACCCAAGTGTACCCAATAAATTGCTTAACTGAGGCATCTTCTAAAAAGTTATTTTTTTCTAAAAAGAGCCTAGTTTCACAGTAATTAATGGATTAAAATCTTTTTCTGGATGTTAGAGCTCACAAATCTTCAACCTGTTGCCAAAAATATTCTTGTCCATCAGCAGCCACGTATTAGAGGGACCTTGAGAATCATTTGAAACTTCCTTGCTTTCCAACAGCTACCTGTCAGATGCAAACTGCTAGAATCTAGGTTTGCTTTACAGGGGGAAGCTACCATGTTATTACTCAAATACTCTCCTTTACTGAACAGAAAATACTTGAATTCCTCAAATTCAAGATATATTTTGACTTCATTCTAAGCGATTTTATTTTTTTAAAATCTAAAGAAACACAAAAATTATCTGAATTAAATATCCTTATTCTCTGTTGTAAAAAGTTATGTCCATATTTTGGGAAGCCAGATTTAAAGAGCAGAAGTACACTTTAGATTAAAATCCTAATGAGAACTGGCCAAGTTTGATGTTTGGTTCTAGAAAATCAAAACTATAAATTTAACTCAAAGACAGCTGCTCTAAACAATAGGCCTGCCAATATATTTTGGATTTATAGACCAAAAATATGACTGTTCCAAAACTCTTCCTTTTACTATAAATGGTTTTGGGTTTAGTGATGCAATGTATACTTCTGCTCCTTAAGCTAGATATGCATTTCTCATTTGATAAATATAAACATTTTCTGGTGAACTTCCACAAAGGCCAGGACAAATTTTTCTGATACATGTGTCCATGCATTCCAAGATAGAAAAAACCTCCTTAAAGTGCTAAGAAGTTCCCAAGAAAACTAGTATCTGGACTCTTACAGTCATCCACATGTCAGGAAATGCCAGTTACAGTAACTCATATACTAATGGTTAATTTTTATTTCCACCTAGAAATACCGAAGCCTGTTTCAGCCACACAATTTCTAGCACATTATTTATGTTGCTTCCTGTGTCACATCCACAATTAGTGGTATCCACATATTATTGTCAAGGCTCTATAGCCTCTCAAATGGCATTTCCCTCTAAGAAGAAAACTTCTTGAAGATGTCACCACAGTCATTCCCAAGTAAAGTTTGAACTGTAAATACCAGTCTTCCTGTAACCATACCAAGAGAAGCACAACAGTGAAATTTAGTTTCTGTTCATCTCTGTAGCAGTCTGTGGCACAGACTCAAATTTGAAGCTCATTTCTACAGCAGAATCTGTTGAGAGCTCTCGAAACACTTGGATGCATTTATTAAACTAGAAGAACAGAAATGGGTGTTTATAATAATTAAACATTTTACCAGCTAAAGTTTTTTTTAAACAGCCTAATAGTTCTGAATGTGGCAATTTATGCATTAAAATGAGTGGATGAAAAGGTAGTATTTGTCAATTCGCACTTTGAACAGTCACAAAGCCATTCAAGTCACTCTAACAATACATTACCTTTTCACTCAAAACCTACATCTCCCTTAAACCGTCAAAACCAGATTTAAAACCAAGCTAGTACTGGGCTGCTAAAACAAACACCCTCCACCCCCAAACATGTGAGAGTTTATATATGGCGGCGAGTTAGAGGTTCAAACATCCCAGCTGCAGCGCTCACGCAGCCTTGCAGGGGCAGCCCTGAGGCAGGGGAAGGGGCCAAGCACCCCCCAGCAGGCGAGAAGTAGAGGCTCACGCAGGAGTCACCATGGCCTCAGTCTCACCAGCTGGTGATGTACTTTTGCAAGACATCACAAAAACAATCCGAGTTTGGGATTTTCCTTCCCAAGGAAGCATCTGGCTCCTACCCGCAGCTGCAAACCTCTCAGGCACACGTTCCCACCCCAGCATTGGTGTTCTTCACTCCCACTCCTTCCCGCAGTGAACCACTGTGCGGGGCATACCCATAACACTTTGGGTATGGACAGACCTATAAAACTAGACCCAAAATCTTTTTTTTTTTTTTCTTTCTTCCCAACTGGATGCCTGAACTGGCTCCCCAAGGCCAGGCGAGCACCAGCCCACGCAGACACGAGGGCTAGGGAAGAGAGGGCAGGGCTGCAGCAGTGGCAGCCACGGCCCGACTTACCGCAGACATGCTAAACTATGTATTTAAAGCCTCTGTGAACGCATCTGTTACTGAAGGGACAAGAAATAAATTCAAAATTAATATGCAAAATGAATACCAGGGGAAGTTAAAAGATCAACTCAAATGCAGTGGTGCAAATTTCAGAGCTTAATGCAGTGAAAGGTTAATGGAAAATGGCTTTCCTTGGCACTTCATGCACTTATTGTAAATGGCTGATTTCACCATTTCCTCTGTACTGCCACTTTTCCTCTCTCGTTTGAACTTAAAAAACAGGAAAATAGTTATGAAGTCACAGAAACTACCAGGGGATCAGGGGGAGCGCAGTAGTCTAGAAAGACTAAGCTTGCTTTTATGATTAGCCCATGCTTTGGCACATGTTTCTAACACCACTAGCGCACATACAGCTGTCTAACAACGGAAAAACGCAGTACAGCATGGGATTCTCACCAGCCACACCATTCATCGCCATCAGGTATTCTGGACGCCAAGAGGTTTTCCATCTGGTATTAACCCAGTGCAACAGTACCTCCTGAGAGGTAGAAATCAGGTTTTTAGGATTTTTGAATTCAGAAGAGTCTTGGTAAAGGTAGTCAAGCATAGAAACCCCCTGAACAAACCCTGATAGCTCGAGTATGAAGGTATTATCAGAACCAGCTGTTAATATTGACAGCTCTGAGATAACGCTTGCAACAAACAGGTTTGAGCTCAGGCAGAGTTTTGTGAGAGATTCCTGCTCAGCCAGAAACAGCACAGCAGCATTGCTCAATCTCATTTAACCCTTCGACAGCAGCCTCTCAACTTCACTCCAGATGGGCTGGCTGCGTTTTCGACAGAAGTCATTGCCAGCAAGTCCTGATTTTGTTCGCAGCTATATCCCATTTCAAATGAGCTCATAAGAAGCAACTTTAAGCTTTTGTGCAGAAATGCATTGGGACCTCTTGGAAAAAAAAAGGAAAGCAAACCCAAACAAACCCAACAGCTGAATCACCTCCCAGTAACTTCAGCTTTGCAGGGAAAGTGGGAGAGGCTGGGGCAGATTTTGCCAAGAGGCTCGGGCCGGGCTGCACAGCCTCAAAGTGACCTAACAGCTCACTTCAGCTCTTTTCTCCATTTGGCCAGGCAGCCTGTCCTCGACCCTGTCTCACCCTCGCACTGGTTCTAACCACACATTAGGACAGTCCACATTGCTAATCTGGCAAGGAAATGCTCTCTCTTTGGCTAGGTTAGCTTTCTGGTAGTTGCAAGCTGCATCAGCCTTCTGCAGGGACAGACCAGCACCAGAGGAGTCCAGAGCAGGACCCTCCTCTGGTTACAGCAAGCTGTTTCATCAGCTTACACCGCATCGTGTCACTTCACACTTGCTCTACTGGGAGGAATGGAAGCACAGCTTTGTTCCTCATGTAATCAGCTAAGCATGATTCATTTTATTTTTTTTTTTAAACCAGAAAAGCTGAAGCTACTTTCAGCTGGCTCTGCAGTAGTTAAGCTATGAGCCCCTGCCTTACGAGCTAAAACCCAACTCCAAGTTTCTCCCCGAGTTTACCCAAAGAGTTTGAAAACTACATCAAAGAGGTCCCCAAGAGATACTTCAGAAAAATAAACGTACAGCCAAGTTGAGATTAAGTTAGCTATACCAGACTCCACACCTCACCAGAAAGGAGAGAAAAAAGAAAAAACCCAAAAAAACCCTAAACAACAAACAAACCCAAAACAAACCACAAAACCAAAACAACTCTTCACAGTGTTCCCTAAAACACAGAAGTCCTACAGGATGTTTCCTCCAGCTAACTACCAGATTCTGAGTATTCCTTACATCACCACGGCAGAAGAGTCCTTCTCACCCCTATGGTAAGTACACAAGAGTAAGACCATGACTGTTCACCAAGCATTGTCTTATCCTGGGAAAGAAGAGAACAACCTCAATACCAATAACTGGTATGAAAGCACATCAATATGTCATATTTAGCCCGGTTTCATGTGCTTAGACTTAACTCTCCAAGATTACTCATTTTATAGAATTTCATAGAAATAAAATCTTTTTCCTTCCATCTGCGAAAGAATAATGAAGAGGAAGAAGGAGCAAAATTACTAGTTTCCTCCACGCAGTTCTCTCTTCTCTCCATCTTCAACACCACTTTTTTTTTTTTTNAAAAAAAAAAAAAAAAAAATTTAAAAAAAAATCATGTTTAGACTAAGTGACCTATAAAATAGCCTGGAAGAAGCAAATATGTATGACAGACTTCTTCTCATTAAATATTACATTGATAAAGTAATCCTGAATTTTAAAAAGTTGCAATACAAAATATTTGAGAGAAGAATCTAGGCCAAGACATCTAATTATAAAAGTTACCAAAAATCAAGGTGCTTATTATACAGTAATTAGAAGATGTCACAGGGGTTTAGCAGTGAGAATTTCACATATAAATTCCACAATTTCATATTAGAGGACAGGCATCCAAAAATCCTGTATCAAATTGCTTTGAAGATCTTAAACTAATTCCTTAGCAGAGAAAGGTGTTCCAATCAAGAGCTTAAAACACCCAACCCAACCCACAAAAATGCACTATTTTTAGATGAAATGAGAGCAAGCAGATATTATCCCACAAGAAGAGAATGTTACGTTTCTGGCAGCATACTAAGGCAACTCAGTGCTTTCTTGTATACCTGACTATAAAAATTACCGCATATTGGAACAGCTGAAATAAAATTGATACCAATCTTAGAACATTAGTTGTAAATGCAAGAGAAACTGCTATTAAAGCCTGCATCAACTGTTGCAGCATAAATCCATAACTGTTATAGTTTCCTTAACTTCAGATTTTTCTTCTTTCAAAAGTTTTCAAAGCAGACCAAAAGTTTCTCGTGTAATATCAAACTGATTACGTCATTATGTATGTCAAACAGACTAGGACAAATAAACATTAAACCACATCAGATTAATTCCACTCTAAATTCCAGGTGCATTTCTAGTTTGTTTTTTTTTTTTTTTAAATGACACATTGATAATTTTAAGACACCACCAATAATGCAGGATTCAATAAATACAACCATTATAACTCACACTTTATTCTGAATAGCTCAAAAACATATCTACCCCTTATATACTCTTCTATCCAATGTCAGATAACAAAACAAGGTCATACAGATTATCTGCTGAAACTAGTCTTTCCTACAAGGGCAGAACTTGAAGTATATACTTGGAAAGGTACTCAACCCTGAAGAATTCTCTGACTACAAACGTTTAAAAACTTCTCTTCTAAAAAGGATGTGAAGCTGCAAAGAGGCCATAAAACTCAGTGTCAGGGTTTTTATTTTTTCTATCCAACTGATGCCAGGAGCAGGTTTACTGCTACCTCCACAGGAAAACAGAAATCATTGGAATGGAAACCCAGATTTTATGTATCAAGTATATTAATATTTTCAGAAGCCCTTGTTGAGAAGAGTTCAACAAATTAAAGCCAAGATTGATTAGCTGCAAGTTTTTACCTCAGACTGCAGGTGCTGGATCACAACTGTTAATGCTTCAAACTTCTGGTTACTGCTTGTCAGGAATTTTTTCAGCTGCAGGATGATTCCACTTTGGGTCTCACATTTTGTTTTATACTGTGTCAACTCGGCTGTTTTTGTGCCAGGCGGATGCACATCTGTGGAGGCTTGAGTCTGTATGCACGAGCTCTTGGGACTCTGCTGCTTGCCCTTGTCAACTAAAACAACAACAACAATTAATTAATATGCACTTTATGTTGAAGTCTCACCAAAACTTAAAAGGCAGGTGCAAAAGAAAGTAGTTATAAATTCTTATAAACACTTCCTGAAATACTAACTAGGAGAAAGGGTTACTTCAGTAGCACTGCAGAGCAGACTATCATCTGCCAGGTTAATTTCTAACACCATAACCTTGTATACAGTGTTTTGCACTTCGTCCTTACCTTCATGTATTCTGTGACTTACTTTTCAGCATACTCTTCACACTGTGCTTTGAATAAATATTTTCATAAAATGCAAGATCTCTGTCATCCTATCTATCCAGTAACTGAGTTCTAACATAAGAGTTGACCACTTTTGTTTGCAACACGGATTTCATACTTCCTGCACTCTGAAGTACTACTGAATACAAAAGCATTTTCCCTACATTTACTTGGTCTTTTTCTTCCTTCCAAAATTTTCATTGCAAAAACTCCCCTCTCTGCAGCTCAGGTTTGAGCTTTATTAACTAGAGGTCTTGCAGCATTTCTTAGTGTCAGCAATTTCAGTCACAAGGATGAGACTTTAAAAAATGCTCTAAAATGTAATACATTTCAAGTTTGCCCCGCCACTATTCACGGTCCAAGAATTACATCATTGATTTAGTATTCCTAGTTATGTTGCAACCTCAATCCCTTCACAGTTCACAATCATCTCATGTCAGAGGAAACCACATGACATAATCCAGTGCTGGACTCATAAACACCGCAGAGGTTACAGGTTTCTCTGCTGCCTTCAGACTGGAAAGGGAGTACAGTACTGCTGTGCAGATAGGGCCAGTCTTCCCCGTTTGATCACATGGGGAACGAGCAAACACTTCTGCAATAAAAGGCTGATGCAATACATAAATATCTCTTGGCAATTTAGTGAAGACATCTAAGCAGATTACTTTGTACAGTTTCAACTTAACAAGATTTTTTCAAGATAAAGTGAAAAAATCTGAGAGGTGAGATCTGGAGAAAAGAAAAATAGGAACATGCAGAAAAAAACAGGGACAAACTAACCAACTAGAAGTAGTTGCTCATCCTTTCTGATCTGAATCCTTTCTGAAGCCCAAGGACCTGGTTTGAAGGTTGTCAAGTGACTCTGGAATAGTCCTAGCAGTGTGAGGTTGAACCACACAACTGCAGACAATATTAATAACAAAAGCTTTGATTCTCAGTTAATGTTAGTCTGACTGACACATCAACTATTGCATTAATACATCAGTCTTGCACAGCCTTCACTTGTTTTCCAAGCAGTTCTACTTAGCTTATTTTTACCACCCATTTTAACTAATGTGACCACTCCTTTTCTCACAGTGCAGACATAACAATGTCCTTTGAGTAGACCTCTTTAAACGAATGACAGTTCACATTTGAGAACAACCATGTCAGATTTCCAGCAGTCTTATGGAGAATACTGTGTTTAGGAAAATACTGGTTACCTTCTGAAGCTCCTTCAAAAATCACAAGAGACAATAATCAAGGAGAGAGGAAAAAAAGAGCAGGGACTAGAGAATAAACATGTACAGTCAGTCCTTCCCTGCCCTACTGGCTCACATACTCCTACTCTCTCATATATTCCACCTCCCTTCCTGAATGCTCCACTTACAATAAATGGAGAACTAGAGCACTCTTCTTGATTTAAGGGTACTAGGTAAATTCACTGATACAGATGCTAATGTCATAATTTAATTAACTATATGAAATTACTTTTACATCCATTTGTAGGACCCTGACAGAGCCGCGTTAAACCTGAACAAATGTTTGCAGACAATTTTTTTTCTGGGAAAAAAATTACATCACATACTGTTACCTAATGAAGTTACTTCATTTAAATACAGTGAAACAACAGCTAACCACAAATGACGCAAGATTCCAGACATCCACTGTTTCCAGAGTTCAGCCAGCCTTTATCAGTTTGCCAGTTTCACACCACTGCTTTTATCATGGTGCCCAGACTACCAAGTCTTTTCCTAGAAGCTCATTCAAACATTCAACCAAGCCAACACAGGATACTATACTAAAAAAAGCCGAACAAAAAACATGCACTAGAAAAATTCAGTGACATTCCTGTTGGCAATTTTATCATAGACATGTGCTATACACAGCCACTTCAAATGTTGAAAAGCATTTCTCTGCTAGCATGAACCCTCTGTAGCATGAACTGCCTCTATAGATTAACACCAGCAACACTCCAATGCTTATTTATGGCCTACGTACCTCTGGGCAATGACAGATTGTTTCCAGATTTGTATAGAAGGCATGCTGTGATGTCAAAACAAAAGCCATGCTTTCATTGAAACAAAAGCATCATGAATCTAATTACTGATACAACACATCAGTAATGGACTCTAAATTAAAGACAGTATTGGTTACCAGCCCAAGTCCTCCTCACTTTGGCCTTTTTACTTGCCACCTTTATACAGTCAGACTTGTAAAGCAGAACAATTTCCACCCTTAAGTTAGGTTCTGGGCTCCTCTCCAACAGGCTCGAAAACACTGTACCCAACCTAGTTTAAATGCTCAATTTCTGAAGACTAGAAATCAGATTCTCAAGTACCGCATGCAGCACAGTAACTGGACAGAATCACCATCTAAGGTCCTATCCTTCTTCATACCAATAAAAAAAAAAAAAGTTAGCAGCGATTTTGCAAAGACTAAGCCTTCTGGTCACTGAATCATTCACAGAAGATTTGATATCTTGCTCAAAAATACCCCATAACCTTGGAAAAGGTCCAAAAATCCTCCCACTCCCTCTACAGTCGCTACATGGATGGCAGTAGCCAACTCCAGTTCTTTGGGGAGAATATTAGACCCATCCCAAGCTTTTCCATAAAGCAAGCTGTTTCCCATACACAGCTTCTCTAGTTAATAGGCATTCAAAAGCAAGAGATACACAACTGTCTGTACATCAGGGTGTGTTCCGTAAAGTTACGTTTAAGTGCTGGGGTATTGCCCAGTACTTGGCTGGCTATCTCAGAACTTGGCTGGTACCGCTGGTTTCCTGAGCTTCTCTATCTTGTGCACTGTTGCTGGATTACCAGATGAAACATCTATCACCCACTTTTTGGTTTGCAGAGCCAAGTCGAAGCCTTCCTTTGCTTATCATGTACTAGGAAGGTCTGTGTAGCGATGTCTATGTTAGCTAGAAATTATTTTCTTTAAGCAAGAGATTCAATTTCTAAAAAAATTACATTTCTTTAAAGCATTCCAAATAGCCTGAACAAACTACTTGACAAGCACAAGTAGGAACAACCTCACTTCTCTCCCCACACTTTTGCAGCCACCATTGTCTTACCCCTAAGCACCTTCTTTTCACATTCCTCATCCAAACTGTTAGCTTCCACAGGTTTTTCAAAAGCCATGTGTGTCTTGTGTAAGCATCTTTCAAAGAAAAATCCTTGCTCAACATTTTCTCTTGTAGGAAGATGCAGGCTGGTAAAAACCTTCTGCCTCTCCTCCATTTTCTGGAAAGCCTCGTCTACACATGTTAAATTGGTGCTCACTTCTTTGATCAGTAAGACCAGATCAGCCTGAGTATTTAATCGAGCTTCCATTTCTTCTCTTACTCGCTGGATTTCCTCAAGCACAGTTCTTATATCCAAGTGACTGGACTTCACCTCCGCTTTGAGATCTTCTTTCACCTGGTGCTGGCTCCTCTGCAGTGCTAACACTGTTCTGATCTCCTTTTGAGATGTTTCCACATCATGCTTTAGTTCCTTCTGTCCAGTCTGCATTGCCTCCTGGCTAGCTTTCAATTCTGCCAACAGAGCAGCAAGGCACTCCATCCTGATCCCACGGGAGTCACAGGACCTCTTCCAGTGTCACAGCTTCCAAGCAGTCAGGGACATTTGTGAGCTGGTAGCAGATTTCCCCAGATAGCAGGAGAGCTAGCACATAGCCCTTGGTATGGTATCCTACCTCAATTTACAACGTGTTGCAGTGAAGGTACCAGGTAGAAGTGTAGTACAAGGCGAGACAAAGGCACTAAATAAAATATTTCAATAAGCAGGGCTCTAGAGCCAGAGCTCCTTCTCAGGACTCAGCCAGAGCACTAATCAGTTTAATTGGCAGATTATGCCMCACCTAAATTTTTAAAAATCTTTTGCTGACATCATTGTATGTGGAACGTCACCCCAAAAGCCACTCCCAACAGTCATTTGATCTGTGCATCAATCAAAGTATGCCTGGGCATCAGTAACCAGGTTTGTTGCAATGCAGCCAAACGCTCTGCAAGAACGCAGCAGCCCTTCCTTTCCAACACAAAGGCTCAAAAGGAGCCTGAATTGCCTGCAGGAGCTGAAAGCCAAACAGTTGAACGGCTCTTAGTTATTTCAATTGTATATTCAACAAGGTGATTATGCACCTGTCCTTCTGCTAATGTTTGCAGTGAGGGTTCAGGACTACATCCATGAGCACCTTGGACATTGGCCCACTCCCACTTGAATGCCATCCTCATTCCCACAGCTAGCAATGCTCTTTTAGCAATCTTTGGAAGAACCCAGATCCTGAGGAAGCCCTCTAGTCTACAAACAATAAACAGTTACCAGAGCAATACAGGAAAACTGACTAATGAGATATTTTTGGCAGGTTAAGGAGGCTAAGCCTTTTAGCTACCAGATCTGAGCATTAACTTTTCTCTGGAAAAGATAAAGCTGCTTACTTTTAAGCACAGAACTCATCATAGGTCTAGGCTCCATGTAAAAAACAGGTAGATTAATGACTCCAGGCTGTTAGCTGTTTTGTTACAAAGCTATTTAATTACCCAGTCATTGGATTCAGTTTGGAAAAAATAACAAACACAATGTAGATCTTGGTCTACAGAAGGCATCAGTCTGTGCCTTCAAAGAGGTGAGCTGGTATTCAGCACAACACCCAGCAGGGAGCAGCACACAAGCTGGAGCTCAGGAGAGCTTTTAGACCACACCTTTGGCCCTGTCACAACTCCAGGATGCTTTTGGAGACAGTGATGATCCCACAGACACCCCAGAGTGGAGGACCTATACCATCCATCCAAAACTGCAATAACCCCTGTCAGCACCATTTTGGGCTGGGAAGCATCAGTAAGAATGCCAATAGTCCATGCATACACAAATGCAGGACTTCCAACTCACCACAGTGCTGCTGGCCAAAAAGCAAAACTGGGGAGTCCCGCTTGCAATGAAAGTTCACTGCTCACTTGCCAGTTCACCTCCTGCACTAGTCCAGGCATACTCATGGGACCAGGAAGGTATCAGAGACACATCCTCCACACAGAGCCCCTCACAGCTTGCAGGTATCCCCCGACTGTCCTGCTATCGCAGTGGTATCACAGCCCCTGGTGGACACAATGCAGATGGTGGAGCTTTTTTCCAAGTCTCTGTATCACCTGCCAGAAGGCCAGACATGGGCTTTCTGATGGGATTTCCCCAGCACAGCTACAGGCCGCAGGTGTAGTTTCTACCCCCCCCAGCCCCTTGCCCCATTTCTAGCTGGATAGCTATCCCGAGAGGTCCTAAGCATTATTATTCACGTACAGTCACCACTGAAGACCAGTACACAAAACAGACTGCAGAAGCACAATCTGAAGTTTGAATCCAGGTAACATCTTTGACAAAAGATTTTGGCAGGTGAAGAGAGCCAGGTATGAGCACTACCAGTACTTCTGCATCCCTAGACCAACACCTGCAGTAATTCAGCTCAGCAGTACAACTTCATTCCAACCTTCACCCTACCTTAGCAGTTCCTAAAAATGTCACAAAGAGAGGGGAAGTACTTGCAAAGATCTTGTCAGACACTTCCTGGCAGCAAATGAGAATCCAGCTGAATTGATTTCCACTGGTTCAATTATGATACAGGTAGAGAACAGGTGTCGCTCTGTGACAGTGACGGTATTCACCAGGCTCATAGATGTAACCACCCAAGATCTAAATATTCCTGACAGTTTTTGGTAGCCAACATGAATCCTGTGTTTATACTAAGAGGAACAGCTCAAAGTGCCATCCTGCATAAGTTTCATTTTCTGGTAATTTTAAAGGTATAATTCCATGAAGAGTTCATGCAGTTATTTCAGCTGGGTTAAAAAAAAAAAAAAAAAGATGGTTTTGGGGTAAAAAAAGGGGGTATCCAACTGATACCCCCTGGTCCCTCTGTAGAGGAACAGGCTCCTCCAGACAGTAACTAGTAACTCAGAGCAGAATCCTAACTGGGACATCAAGGAAGGCTTGAAGGAAGCCTTTCTCTATAAGCTACATTGAAAGCCTAGCTGACAAAGCTCGGGTGGATGTAGCTAGGTGCTGCAATTGTCATTCCTGTCCAACATGACCAAATCCAAAGGCTGCAGCCTCCTTTCTACACGTGTGCGCACCCACCCCAATCGCCAAGTGCTCTCTGCTATAATGTAATACACTGTGAAGAAAAGCTGTCCTTGGAACCTGGTCTCTTGCTCTATATGAATACATTAATTCCATCCAGAATGTAATCAATGAGTTCGGTACATTCCTCGCTCAAACTAAGAGGTCTTATCACTAAGGACTCTCTGGTGATTTGTAAAGATCACCCTCTTCACGTAGCTTCCAGGCAGGTTTCCTTTACTTTTCTCCACTGTGGACAACACGCTTCAAAAACTTACCGAAAATGAGATTTGTAGGTAGATACTACAAAACAAACTGGAAGTCTGCAGAGGTTACTGGTACTCTGAATTTTACAACCTGTCTCTCAGCAGGAATACTTGGTAGCTAATGACACATGGACAATAGCTTTCATCAATGCACAAGTTTCCCAACCTAGAATTCATTGTCTCAGAATTACCCATTTCTGCTGCTGTACATCAGCTTCTGCTCCAGCTAAGATGCCTCTCTATCCTTGATGATCTCAAGTATCTTAATATTTTCTCTTGTTTAGGAAAAAACACTCCTGATTTCACAGACTAACAGAAATCAAACACTGACGAGGATTCCCTCTCAAGAGTAAATTAACGATTAGAGCAAAACAAAAAAAAGCCTTATTTAAATAAAATCTGGTCTTTTTGGGTGGGATATGTTTGGGGTTTTTTGGAGTCTTTGTTTTGTTTTTAAAGTATTTCTTTTGCTTTACAGAAACACAGAAGTCTTTTACACAATTAGCTACCAGCAAACACAAAACATCCCTATTCCTATAGCTCTAATATTATAAGAATAAAATCCATGAAGTCAAAACATCTGAGAAAAGCACCATGCATAGTTTTGAAGTCAGCACAGAAACTCACTAAACCACAGTAACAGTTATATTTTACAGTGTTAAGTAATACAGCACATTTGAAATATTAAACAAAAGAATTTACATAAAGCTTACAGTGAATCATACAAAAAAAAAAAAATCCATTACTTTGACCTTCAGGGTGGTTTCATGTTCTGTGAGGCTGACCAGTTTGCACAACTAGGACTGGGGTCAGACTTAGAACAGCAACCAGATATTTTCACTTCCCAAACATGAAAGAGGAAGCATCTAGTTGCATCTATATATTGACTTTTCCCTTTTCCAGAAAGTCTGATTTACACCTTATTATAACTGGTAACTAAACACACTCCCCCAAAGGAAAAAAAAAACACAAACAAAACCCCCACCCTTGGACTTCTAGGCATTAGGCTGGCAAAGAGTTTGAGAACTAAGGAGAAAGACCAAATTAAAAATGAAAAAAGAGAATAAGAACTAGAGAGGGCTACAGGACAGATTACTTGCTACATACAATAGGAGAAAACAGTTGGACAAGAATATATCATTGCAAACTAGATACATACTCGTATTTATGAAATCAGCCAAGTTACAACTACAATATTGAAATAAAGGTAAGGAAATACTGCCAACACACCCCACAACACACACTGAACCAAGTTATGGAAAGCATTACAAAACATGTATCCTGTACAATATTAACAGTCATTAAACACTTATAGCTAACTGTGTTCAGTGGAGTTTTGAGCTGGATCAAATTTCTCCAGATACACTGATAAACACTAAAGTAAACTTGAAGGTCCACCTGTTTCTATTAGAGCCTGAAGAACGCAGACCTACACTGCCGGCCTCTACTCTAGATGCTTTATCTTTTCCTCCTGTAAGCGAGCTAATACCATTGATGCAGTACTGCGTGACCCATGGGTCTGATTCTGGGGTTTTTCCTTCATGAGTTATCAAATCTCAGTCTCACATCTGAACCAGCCCATAAGCGAGTACATAACTTTGCCGTGTATGTTAATCTTTACACAGCTAGTTCTGAAGCCTCAAAAAAACTCTACAATTCTTCCGCCATCCTCCCCTGCTGCCTTCCCCCCTGCCACAATGCGTACAAGCTATTCGAGCAATGCAACAGAAAGACCGATCGACCATTTGATCTCACAGCTTTGATTTTAAAGTTTGCCTCGTGACAAGCTATGGAACTTCAGAGGGAGACTTAAGAACATCCATACAAATAAGGAAGCTGTTCGGTTTAATCTGCAGCGGTACGTACATTATCTTTGAGAGGACCTGGAAATTTGGCTAGCTGTAAATTACCACCCTAAATTCTTTCAAAACTCCTGCTCTGGGCTAGAAACCCAGGAAGCAGTTTCAGACAAACATACAGGGAAAGCAGTCACAAAACTAAATTAACGGTGTCTGCAGAGGGCCTGACAGGCTAGACTTGGATGGAAGTCTTCCAACCCCTCCAGCCGCTCCATAGCTTGATCAACTGTAGTTTTTGCCTGCATCCAGCTTGGCTAGTGGCGAACACACACCTTCCTGCTATGCCTCTAAGAGTCCAGGCTGGTGACTGTACAAACACAGACTCCTGAAGAAGTGATGTTTTGTTTCTAAAGGTCTGCCTCAGGCCTGTCTGTGTAAGCTGGTGCAGACAGCCCCGACTTGCTCTGTTCACACTTTAAGCACGCCAGTCATGAGCCAGTTCTAGTCCACAGCAAAGTGACTTCGTTTTTCAGAGTTGTGCGTGGATAATTTGCCCAACTGAAATGCTTAAGAAGATGCTGCACCTCAGGAACTTTTCTAGCTACTTATTTAGCTGGTCTTGTCTCAAAGCAGATAGGGGAAGAGAAACAGCACTTCTCATCTTGCATCTTCCCCCACACCAACACAGTCTGAAGCCCAAGACAACAACTAAATGCTTCCTAAAGCAGCATGGCAGCTCTCCCTTTCCTTTACTCTTACTGTAACCTCTTGAGTTTCCCTTCTTTAAGGTCAAGCACTAGCCCGTGTCCAGGAACATCAGCTTATTTTAGCTGTCATCAAATCCTTTTCAAGTTGTTCTGAACAAAACCACCATCATCACAGAGGCTTTTAAAAAGGCTGCAGGAACTGAACAAAATTTAACTGCAGGCAGGTAAAACCTGACCTAGATGCTTAAAGTGACTCAGCAGGATTAAAACATACACAGCAGAAATCCCTCTGCCTTTCTTTGCAGGGGTACAAAGGTTTTTCAGCATATATTTTTTAGATGCTGTACAGTCTGGAGGGGGAGTGCAGAATCATCACATATTATTCCAGGCATTCAGTTTGAAGTACTGTTTCTGAAGTCTGTGTCTGTCCTCTCATGCCAACTCATCTGTTGACTTACAGTATTATAGCACTGACTTCTAGCCTCAGTACAGCATTTTAAATCCATCCCTTTTCGCTCCTCACTTCTAGTCACAGAACTGGATATTCTCTTTATAAACACAATAGCAAAAAGGAAAGGGAAATCTCAGATGTATTTACATACTTCAAAGAGCTCTATGCCTGTTTAATGTTTTAATCACATGCTTAACACACACATATCTTGCAGCACTGGCCACACGGGGTTTCATGCTGGTACGAGCAAGTCTCTTCTGAAGCAAAACCTATTAGCATGTCAAACGCTTCCCTGTCCGTTACAATGCTGACTATTAGGTAAGAAACCAAATGTTTACAGACCACGCCAGAGTCCTGCAGCCTAAAGCTGTTACCTAGAAACTATAATATACCACATGCAGCTCTTTACTAGCTTCCTGCTTGTTGACACAACAAACAGAGCATGAACCAAGAGCGCTGTTTAATTACGGCGTACTTTACACAGAAACAGGGGAGGAAGAGGAAACCTGCAAATACAGGTGACTGGGAAGAAACCAAGAGATAGCAAGCAAGGCCAGTTTTCCAACCGCACACCTTTCTAAGTGAGCTTTTGCACGATCTCCACAAAAGGCTCAGCAACCCGAAGCAGTCCTTAGCTCCTTCTGCACTGACTGTTCTTCTGAAGACAGATGCCAGCCTACTCCTTGCCAGTTAATCTTACACATACTTCATACTCTTTCAGGCTCTGAAGTGATAACCCACAGAGTGTAGCAAGCCCTCTGCCCTACAGCATGATGGTCTGGACTTTTTCTGTTGGGTTATGAGCATGCCCCTGTCATCTTTTTGTGAGGGAGAGAGCACTCTCCCTGCAATCAGGAGGTGCTGAGGGCAGCCAATGAATCCAAGGCAAGCAAAATACCAACAATCCAAGTGTGACTTTTCACTAAGGCTCCTAGATAAGCCTCAGTACATCATCTTTCCAGTTCCTACCCCAACAGACTCTTACCCACATGACAGCCTTTGAACTGGGTTCCCTATGGGTACATGCCTATTAAAATTAACCATCCATTAAAGCCTCAGTATTTCTCAACCAAAACCATGCCTTCATCTGAGTGATTAACACTGATGTGTCTTTGTTTCCCTAAGATGTCACCTGTCCTACGGACTATGGCTCTCGAGCTTGTACAACTGTTTTAGGACGTTGTCAAATGCACTACTGATCGTGTGGAACACAGTGCTTTTCCCCCTAGAGGAAGCGTGTTAATGACACACATTTTCATTTGCCAGTAATTTCGTATGATCTGTTACTATACTGATTATACAGAATCTCCATGTTGCATTAGCCTTACTCACATTCTGAAGATTATAATTTATGTTTTAAAACCTACATTAACCTTATACTGAAGCTTTGAATGGCGTTAGATTACGATGTTTGTAAAGATATCTAAACTACATCTGAGAAAATGCATTACCTTCCAAATTGCTGGTGGCTTCCAAAATAAAAGCACAAAGACGAGTGTTAGCTCAACTCATGTCATCGCTGCAACTGCCCAACCAACCAGCCTGTGCATTTTTTAAAGAGCAAGTTTTGAAGCAAGGTCTGATGATCAAGACTCTCTTGAACTGTGCCCTATGCTTAGTGTTACATGTTTCTTTGTCCTTTCACCAGTAGCTATTTCTTTTCCAGGTCTTGATGATGACAAAGTTAGTATTGGGTGAGATAATGCCAAATGGCCACACGTTTTGTCAAGCCTAGTAGTGGTGCATTGGCAAAGTCAGTGATGATGGCAGGAAAGAATTCAAAAAACACTTCAAAATAGCAATGTCCAAATTTTCTAGCAGATTAGAAGATTGGAAGGGATTATCTTTACAAGTCACGATTTACAAAGGACTTAAAGGAGTCTACCAGACTGGAACATTAAGTGTGTAATTAATGTATCAGACAGATGTCTGCCTGTTAAATGCGTAATACACATGCAAGCTTGACTAATACTCTGAAATCTCAGCACTGTGCCCATAACACTTTTTACCTTATGTACCACAGGCCTATCTTACAGAAGCACTAGTTGAGTTTTGAACACTTAATATACAAAGCAATTTTGTCTTAATATTGCATTCACAATATATTTAGTCAAGTTTACTGGAACTGCAACATCTAGAATTGAATTAGGTTTTCATCTAGCTAGTACATATCAAGCATGAATACGAGCTACACATCAACTACAAAGATAAAAATATTAATAAGCCCACCATACATTCAGAGATGACTGCAAACTAAATAAACAAATTTGAAATGCTATACAATTTACAGAAGACAACTCTATCATGCACCACCTAGACTACCAGTGGATCAGGGTTGTTCTGGTTATTTTCTAAATAACCAAGAGCAATACCGATGCTTGATTTCTTAGCTTGTTCTGAACTACAACAAAGCCTGACACGTACTAGTTAACCATACAGTGCTACATATCGCTGTCTGAGGGAAAAGGAGGGGCAAGATGGTAGAACTAGTTTATTGTACTAATAATGCAAAGCCTAGAGCATGGATGTTTTGATATGAGAGGGATTGGCCATATGTACACTAATAAAACAACACTTCATCCACCTTAAAAAAAAACCCACTGCAGCAAGTCACCCATTTTTAAGGACAAAGATGACAACAGGATGGAAAGTAATTGCATGAGGATGTGTTACAGTGTGCTGATGCCTTGGCCAATAAGGACTGAGTTAAAGTTTGTGAACTATATCTCAAGCTATTATCCTTGCTTTAGGCATTTGAATTTTGCTGCATCAGTTCATCATATATGCCACAGGCAACCTTGAATCTTTGAATTCCCCAGCTTTTCAAGAAAAAAAAAAAAGCTTTATTGGAAACTAGCAATTATGTTTACATAAGGGGTTTACATTTAAGTAAGTTTCTAGTTCAGGTATTGCTCTGAGTAGGCAGAGAGACATCTGAAGCAGTCCTCTTTTTTTTCTTCATACCTTCTGATAGTGGCAGTTGTGCCTTGTCATCCCTGAAACGCACACCTGCCCAAAGAACCAAGCACAGAGTGATGTTGAAGACTAATGTTCCTCACTCCTCTCTGCTCCTATTTCCTCTCCTCTGTCTTTTCTCTCCATTCCCACCTTCTGTACAAGAAGTTGCTCCTTGTTGTCTGGTGCCCTCTACTGCTTCATCACAAGTACAGGACATGGCATATTTCTGCCCTTCGTTCTGCAGCCTCTGCCCACAAAGTCAGGACCCAGAGTCAACCACGACAGGGAACCCCAGCATGATTAGTTCATACCATCTGCAAGCCCTTCCCAGATCCCATTAATTGCCTCCCCAGTGCAAATCCTGATCTCTTCTTCTTACCTCCACATCCTTCTTGGATACACTCAGGGCTGCCAATTTCCCTGTTTCCAGATATTTAGACATGGGGTATCTTCACATCCGGGAGAAGACTTGCAGTAGCGACAGTGTGTGTGTGTGGTGTTACAGGAAGAAGTCTGCTATATATCCACATGTGTAGGAAACCCTCACACAACAACAGAGAGCAGAATGGTATCAAGACAACCTTTCTCCTTTTCCAGCCTTTCTTAAGATCCCAGCTCTCACATGTGATTGGGAGTGAAATGGCTGAAGCACAACCAGAAAGGAAAAAGCCACCTGAGTTGCGATGCTTGAACTCATTCCTTCCTTAATACTGTAGTCCACCCTACCATGCTCAGCCTCAGAAACATAGGGCTGGAAGAAACCTCCAGAAACCATTTATATCACTCCTTGTTGAGGCAAGGTAAACACTACCCAGACATAAAAGGCATTTCACCAGACTGCTCAACTGTTTCAGGTCTTACCACAAAACACCCCCCTGCACTTCTTTCAAGATATCTTTTCTTCCAGCTCAAACCTGATCTGACTTCACGTAGATTAAATCACTGACTATAATCTCTCTACGTGCCACGTATTTCATGCAGATACTAACAGGCTAGCTGAGAAGTTTTCTCTTCTGTTCTCACACATGCACAGCAGTCTCCTATGTTCTGGGAAGTCAGATATGTAGACAGCTTAACTATTTTTCAACTACTTTTTAACATGCTTCGTTCCAAAAGGGCTGGCAAGCATTATAAGTATGCTAGGGATAAACATCAAGTAACTGGGAGAGACACTTGTTACTTACAAATCCAAGTAAGAGAAGTTAACAGACATTTTTTTGCATCATAAATTTATTCTAGATCTATGTATCAAACTTGGCTCCAACAACCCTAGGTTTTACCAGTTAACTGTAGGAAGAACTCCAAACAAATCCAAACAGGATTCTTGTAGTATACAGAATTAACCCTTTAAGTTTGAAAGCCACTTTCTCCTTGTGTACTATGGAGGTCCACTTTGTCGCAATAAAGGCAAAAAACCCCAAAATAACCCAGAACTGACTTGGAACTTTAACTGAATCACTGAACTTCATTTCATCAATTGTGCCTGCCCCTAATTCAATGTAGCAATTCTTCCTCCACAACCAACACGATTAGTTAACTGTCAGAACATTTATTAGCTCAGCTTAATGTTAGATTCAAGAATTTGATATTTCTCTCTAATTTTTCTGAACTACTCAAAGTCTTTCAGAGTAAGGGTCTATGTAAGGCTCAGTAATTTCCAAGGAACCATAATCTTTCCTTGAAAACAACTGTACAAAAGAGACCTGTAAAATACATTTTTGACCACAAGACTAGCACATTAATATGCAACATCATTTCTTGCGCAGTATCTGCAGCTGTCTTGGATGGAGAGGACAGAGTGGCTTTTAGTTTGAACTCAGAAGCTATTTATTCAATCACACTAGTATGAGCTGATGTTATATGACTGTAACAAATGTCACTGGACTTAAGTGTGGCACTGAAATGCTGCCTAAAGGATATTATGGAAGAAAAAGTAGGACAGGCAGTGGGAATTTAAAGAGCCTCCAGAGCCTTGCTTATATTTTGTATTATTGCCTTTGTGCCAAAACTGTTTCTGAACATATCCAGCAACAACTTCCTGTGTTTATGAAACTTTACATCCGTTTAAAGACAAATAAATCCAGATTAGACTTAAATTCACTTATGTTGTTCTTTAAAAAGCAAGGTGATAGCACTTCTAAGCATGTAGGAAGCACCATAATCAGTGCTAAATTATAAATTATCCATAATCATCATACTTTATCTACCAAAAGATCACTAAAAAGTTGAATTCATCATAAAATAGATGACTTCAGTTTGCAATTTCAAGTTACAAAATACATAGCTAACATGCTAATTCTCCTTTTGGTGCATAGAGATTCACTTTATAGAGAAGTCATACATTTCTGAGTATAAAATAGAGTATAAAACAATTCAGAGACCAAGCTAGGACATGAATTTTACCCATGGATTTAAAAAAAAAAAAAAAAAAAAAAAAGAGAGAGAGAAAAAATTCAGTGATAATATAGGCATGATTAAGCATATAGGTTGGAAATGAACTGAGAAGAGTGAACTTTACAGTAACTGTTCGACTTCCTAAATCCCTTCAAAAATCAGTCCTAGAGCTCTTTGAAGGTATGTAGAAAATGCTAATGTAGCATTTTCAACATTGTTCATTATGGTATCACATAATGACCTTGTTTCAATCAGTATCTTGATTGGTTTTAATCACACCCCAAAATGGCAACCCAGCAGGCTGCTCCTCCCCAGCTACACTGACTTCATTTGATGAGTTCAGGTTCAGTCCCAAATTAGGTGTTTTCCCATAACTAAAAAAATAACCAAGCAGCTACTTTGCAAAAAGTGTTAATCCATACCATCATTTCCACACAACAGAGCAGAGGCAAACATTTACCCTATTAGCAGAGGCCTACCCTGGCATGTCTAGAAGATCACGTAAGGGAAGTTGCATTAAACTTTTTCTATATGTAACTAGAGGATTATCTATTTCTACAACTGTTTCATAGCTTGGTTAAGACTCTGGGTTACTCTAGATCAGTACTGTTTTTCTAAGGCACTAGAAGTGGTATTCACTCATTTCCACCTCCACTGGGTTGGTTCACATAGCGCAAGTTATTTTTCCTTTTATATATATTACTATTCCAATTTACAGTTGAAGTACCTGTGCTGTTCACTCTCTTGATTACATATATCAACACAGTTAACATGAAGTAAAGTCTCTGCAGAATGAAGGAAAATTTAAGCAGCCACCAAAATTAGAGATAAGCTCACAACTTTAGGAAAACGTATTTTAGGAGGTAGCAGCATAGCATGTTTTAAGGAATACCAGCATAGTTGAACATGTGTCTAAAATTAACCTTGAAACAGTACTTTAAAGCTACCCTAGCGGTGAAACACAATTTGCTGGTCAACAAAATAAAGTAGCATCTTAATAGAACCACTTCAGTTGCTGCTGGTTAAAATCATCCATGTGAATTCAATCTTCCATGCTTCAGTGCAAGTGTAAGACAGAAAATATGGCATCTCAAGTGCCCCATACYAGCTCTAAGTGCTGCTGGAACAACCTGTTTTCAGAAGACACAAAATGCACTTATACAATTCCTGGCAGTCACCATGTCATAGTTAAGGACCTATTTGTGTATTTCCTGTTATGTTAAACAGTTTTCCTGTTATTAAGTAGCAAAAATGTCTCCCCAGGGACATGCCTAGAACATTGCACACTATTGCTTCAGGAACAGCCTGAGCGCAACCCCATGGAGCCCATACAAAAACATCTTGCCAAGCTGAAAACAAAACAGAGAACAGGGCAGCACACAGCGCTTTTGTTAGCCACAAGGTATAATACGTCCCCACCCTTTGAGAGGCACACAGTCCTTCCGCTGCTTGCTGACCGCACCTGAACGTTAAGGGACTTCTCTTCCCAATGACTTCGAACCAAACTGCGCAACTAAAGATGGCTTTGGCAAAGGCTGCCCAACAGGTACCAGTGCTCCCCTCAAGGAGCAATTCCTTGCTGTGCCTGCTGTGGAGACCAAGCAGTTCCTGTGGAGGAGGTTTAAAACATTCATCACATCATTCTTTGCATTTAATGTTCCCCCCGAGTCTCTCCTTAAGCTAACAAACAACTACAAAGAGAGCAGACTTACATTTTTGCTTAATTGGGTGGTGGGCAGGGAGGGAAAGAAGACTACAGAAATTTTCTTGAGGAGCTGATACCTCGTGTAACTGCAGTGTTCACTGGGGTATACCCATAACTTACTGCGAAGACCAAAACCCGCACATGAGGTTAATCCCTATGAAAGATCTCTAACTACAGAACACCTCTACTTGCACCACTAACAAATGCAGCAAGAAAAATATTCACTGCCCATTATACATGCATCTTGTCTTCCTTGACCCTAAGTCCTAGCTGAGAGGTCCCTCCCGAGACACAGGAATACAGGTTTAATAGGGTTATGCTATTCATTTCATATTAGGACTTTTTTTTTTTTTAAAGTGGCAAAATGTCTTAATTTGATAAACGAGTTAAGCAGGTGGTAGATTGTACAGTAATATTTGTGGAAATAAGTGAGTCTTGATTTTATGTTGGTTATACAACAAGTGGCCCATGCTTATGGCTAAGAAAACCAAAGTTTTCTAGCCTTCTGTTTTATTTGGAGTAGAATAATTTGCAGCTGGCTTTATAAGTTCACTCATTCTTCTGCTGGAAGCACTTCCAATATTCCTGTTTTACTACTTCAAATATTTGAAGAGGCTTAGCACAAAGTCTATTCTTGTAATAAATATAAACATAAAATTTTTAATAATTTAAGTGCTTCTGATATTAGCAATATTCACACACAGACAAAAATGAAGGCTACTGAAATATCTGAGAGTCTAAAAATACTATTAAAGAAGTTAAATCATTAATGAATATTATTTGTAACACTTTCCTGACTTTTCTACTGAAGGACTGCTAGTTCTCTTTAAGAAAAGAATGAGCTTTCATTAAAAGAATTTTACCACAGATGTTCCCAGCTGTCCTGTTTCCTGCCTAACTAGAATTACTTCCATAACATCATATACAAACTGTTTACACGAGCATCTTGAGGAAGAACCTCTACTTGCTATAAATGTATAAGCAGCATACTACCATGACAAGAAGCATCAAAAATAAATTTAACCAGGAGTTGAACACAGGACCCAGGGTTATTAGTGCCCTTGCTACAACTACTAGACATCAGTAAAGACAATACCAATAGAAGGTTTATAAACAGCAACTGTAAAGAAACATCTCAGCCAGCTTATTTAAGGTAGGTTATTTCTACATTTGAGTATGTGGACAGCTAAATTGAATAGGATTTTTTTTTTTTTTTTTTTAAGGAAGATTTAAAGATGTAAGTTATACTTAGAATGCATTCATTTTTCAGAAGATCAAATGCTATTTTCTTCTCCCTGTAGGATGGAGAACAGAAACAATACTCTATGATCAGGAAAAGGTAATGGGGAAGAACACTGTTGGTGGACATGGTTATAAAGGTGCTGGTGATCCCACTAACTGTAATCTATATCATTAATTAATAATTCTGCAGCATTAGTTTACCATATTACCATGGTAAAAATAATTGCTTAACCTCCTCTTAAAAATAAGATTTAATTCCATCAAATCTTTCTGACAACACCACTACTCCATTGGACCACAGACAGCAGATACGCCTAGTGAAGAACAGACAGAGGTATGGGTGAACTTGGCAAGCTAGCCAGCTTGACCAATGCAGCGTTCACTACATTTTGTTCTGGGGGAAGACAAGCCAAGAGACATAGGGTCTGCTTGCAAATAATTTTCCAAATAATTTAGTTTTTGGTACAACATTTCGTGAAACATTCAAGAGCTGTTTGGAACACCAGCACTTTTCCTAAAGGCATCAAATCTATCAACTTTGGACCTAGGTTCTTCCTATGCATCATGCCACTCAGGGATTACAAGTTTTTAAAATAATAAAAACAGTGGAGTCACTGCTTCATTACATGATACTAAATTAACAGCCAATCTATAAACAGAAATTGTCTTCTCTTGCCATTGATTGCAATGAGAGTGGTAAGTGTGGTCCCAATCTATTCAGTACTGCCTCCACAGTACTTAACATACAATTATATTTGATTAATTGAAGACGAAATAAACTTTTTTTGCCTTCCACCCCCCCCCCCCCCAATCAGAGTTTTCTGTGCCAACAAAGAAAGAAGAATAACACAAAACAGCGAGCCAATTGGCTGCAAATACTCAAAATGTTGCATTCTAGCACTGAAATTTCATGGTATCGTTTTCCTCAAGAAAAGCTATTGCTTTATGCCTTAGAAAGTTCAAATTAAAAGAACTGAATAGGTAGTAATGCTTTATTTGTCTGAATGCTAGAAGCCATTTTTACTATGGTAACAGATTCATTTGCACAAGCTGCAAAACTGGTAGAGGCAGCTTTTAAAAGTTTAAGTCCAGTTTTACCACACTGGAAATCCCCCAAAATAATTTAAAAGCTCTTCAGGTTTTTAAGTGTAATTGTAGCTGCGTGTCACTTTCAAACCCCAGCCTACTTCATAGCAATAGAAGTTGCAGCCAGACCCTTCTCACCTATTAGACATATTAAGTGGGAACAAATGCACACTTAGAACATGCAATAATATTAGCAGAGATAATCTGCTAGGTCTTTTATATTTACTCTCCAATTAACTATTCTTCTATGAAGTGGAGTTTGAAGCAGCAATTCTATTTATTCCATATTGACAAATACTTGAGGCATCCTTTACATATAATCAATCCGTTTAAGTGAAGGAATAACAAAATCCAACATCACTCACTACAGTGGAGCCAGAATGCAAAAGCTGCCATGCATCTGCTTTTCCCAGTGCTCTAGCTCTTCTTTCTCCAAAGATTTTTTTGAGCAAAGCTCCTCATTTACATTTTCATGCTTTATCAAATATATGCACAGTTTAAGTGTTAACATCACATATAAGTTATTGTTTTGACTTTGGCATGTTTTTTGTTGGTTTGTGGGGGGTTTTTGGTGTTGGTTTTTGTTTTGTTTTGGTTTTTTTTTTTAATTTTTTTAGCAGCTCCTTTCTGCTATCCAGGCTTCCTTTGAAAAGAACTAGTGTTATCTTCATTTTATAACCATCGTAAATGCATCAATTGGATGAGACTTGTATAGACTACAAACTATACTTACAAACTCCGAAACACAGAGCCCTACCATCTGAAAATAAGAACCTCCATTTAGCTATCACCTACATGCCTACTGAAGCTATGACCTATTAAGACTGAAATCAAGCACATCAGGCAGGTCATTTAGTACCCAGTCTTGAATAGGTAAAGTCAGGAGCAAAGAGGCTCATTGACTTCAACAGGAACATGATTAAATCCAAAATCCCCCATGACTAATAGTTTCCAGCTATTCAACTTCTTTTGCTCAGAATAGATAAGCTGGCTTTACTTCTGAATTTTTCCTTGGTAGGTGACACAAATATTTAACATACTCATCCTGTATCAAATCTCTCCAGCAGACTTTTAGATTTAGAATACTTAGTAGGGCTTAGTGTGTTGGGTATCTTTCTACAGTTCTATATTAAACTGTAGTGTCAGACAGTAATCAGTACTTCAGTTATTCTTTGGCAGGGGAGGGGCAGGGGGGAGAAGGCATATGAACAGTTAAGCAACTCGTGACACCTGAGGCTTTCAGAATCCTCCTTTAAGAGCACTGCTTTGTGATGCGCAGAAGTAATTTCATAGTTCCCAATGTAATCTGAAGCAGGATTTAGGGAAGAAATCGTATTGGAAAAGGATGTCATCTGCTCAAATAAACAGGTCTGTGATGTTTGCTTGTTGCTAGCAAGGCACAAAGGAAATTTTTAAAATTGGTATTGCTGTAATGACATCAGCTACTGTTTGTCCTCTGAGACACCTCTTATTCCCAAGGTAACAGGAGAGTAACTAGGTTTAGCAAGCAATGGAAGTCACCAGAGAGATAAGAGTACTAAGTACAGTTTACTTAGGGGAAGAAGGGAAAGAGGAAGAGCAGCAAGAAGGGCTGGATGAAAACATTTTGAAACAAAACAGTTTACCACAAGAGCAACAGTACAGTTCAGTATACAAGCCTTGAAAACTCTGAATAAAAGGCAAAAGAGCTTTGACGTCCATTTGCAAAACTAGTTCCTTGTCTAGAATTTTACGCTTATGCAAGAGAAAACATAAGTAACTCAAAATTACTATTTTTAATCATTCATAAAAGAATGTCTTTCTCTGGTGGTTTATACAGGATCATACAGAGATGATGATTTGCTCTGTCACACCATTGATGCATGAAGAGCAGAAGAGCACTTCAGTCAATCTTTGGTAAAAATCCCTAATGGTTTGATAAAGGAAGCAAATGTTATACTTCATCACTGAAAGACACTGGTTCATACTTAACTCATATCTATCATGTTTATGCAGTTCTGAAGTGCTGAGACTTTTGTTGCAGTTACTTGCTACAAATAAGTTTTACAAATCACAGGATGGGTAAATAAAGTATTTCCTGAAGCATTTCAGTGTTTTTGTTTTGCTGAAGAGGGCACTCATTATATACAGCTAACAATGCAGGTGTACTATATTTCCAGTAGCTGAGAAAAACGACACTTCAATGTCTGCCTGCATTTAAAGGGACAAGAAACTTCTGGATATGATGACCCTGAAGCAGTGTTAGAGCACACAGCGATGGAAGTTAGACACAAAGCAACAAGCTGAATGACCTTAAGAAACACTTTAAAATTTTACAGCAAATTTCCTCTGGATTTATTCCATTCCTGGAAAAAAATTCCAATTTTATTTGGTTTCCCCTGAACAGGCTGTATACTTACGCTGCAAGATATCTGAACTACTGCTGTTACTTTGACACCTCCACATGGACAAGATGTAAGCAGTGCAAATGCACTCCAGCCCAAGGATCCATTTCACTATAAATACAATGACTAATCTAGACTAACTTAACACCAGTGTAAACACCTGGATGTCCAGCCACACTACATACTGTGAAGAAACTGCAGCAGGCTGCTGCAAAATATCCTCAAGTCAGAATGAAAACCCAAGAACAAGTTCCATCCTCTTCCTCCCAGTAGTGCTTACATCCCAACTTCACCAAGTTACTGCACTGCAAACTGTCAGCCAGGACACGGTAACAGAAGAATCCAACTTGACCTGTGCTCTAGACTACTTTGAAACTCTACATTTCAACAATTGCCAAAAGTATCTCAAGGATGCTCTACAGTCATACAAGGCAGTCAGTCTATGCTATTATGAAAGGCAGCAAATGATGAAATCCATGATACTGCTTATGAAAAGTGCAATCTACACCAAAACTGGAACTGAATGTTGCTTACGTAACACTCAAACATATTCACATTTCTGCGTGGACCCCGAAATTCCTTTTTTCAATTACTCCCTCCCTTATTTGTTGATACAGTCCGTAGTAGATTCTATTTCTCATTGCTTACGTGACCTTGGAAAGAAGCCACATGTTCTTTTAATCCAATTAAACCACTACAAGAAAAGATACTCATGCTGGCGCTGCAAAACCAAATATGGCTCCTCCTGGTATTTAACAAAAAAAAAAAAAAAAAAAAGTTTTACGCTTGTGACATTGTCATTGCCTGATCTACTGTTGCCGAGTTGTGTGAACCTGAAATAATCACTAACAAGCTTCGATGTGTTCCACTGTTTCTAAAACCACAGTATATCTATACATACTTGCACCCTCCACTACAGAATATGACCTGGTTTTCAGATGCCCTACTTTTTCGGTATATTCAGCTCTAGCTAACCACTGGTCAGCTTTCTGCTAAGACACTGACTTCCTACAAGACACAGGGACAGCAAAGCAGAAGGAGACCAGGCAAAAACCTCTCTAAGCTTTCAATGCTATACCATTAGCCTGTACATACTGCGCATAGAGAAAACACACAGAAGGTCTATCCAGCACTTCTTATTTAGTGAAGTGCTGCTTAACTGGAACACAAGGCTAACAATCTATTTTACATGCTGTATTTAACAGAGGCATCCTGCAGGCAGGTTTTGCTTTCACATCCACTCAAATGAAATAAAACCACAAATGGATTCTTATCATTGTAAAATTCCCTTGATGCACTGACATCTATTTTTATTTTACAAAATTATACAAATTTCAGTAGCAGTTAATGAACATTTGGAAGATTGAACGTTATCTCCCCCACTTCTCTTTCAGGACTTTTGTCCCTGGAATATGTGCTATGTGGAAATTTCACACTGTTAGCAACATCAAGGATGTAGGTATATGCACAAAGACTCCCTTACGTAAGAATTTTTAGCATCAAAGTATTTTAATGCTAGCTTAAAGCCATGCAAGCAAGCTGCAAACAGAAGCCTACATTAGGTTTGGATAGTCAGTCTATATTATGTTCATAACTGAATTTATCACCCAGGAGGAACTCAGAAACCGGATTTACTTTGCCAGGGATAAGTAATGACAAGGCGAATGGTTTAAGCTGCTATGTGAAATGCCAGGACAGGAAGGAAAGCTGGTAGAACTGAACTCTAAAAAATAAAAGCAAAGAGGGTGGTGTTCAAGAGAGAAAGGAAATGCCTGAGAGGAAGAGCTTCTGCAAAACTAGTTTATGTAGCTGCTTGCTCTTCCCTAAGTAAAATGCAAGAAAATTAGAAATAGTGCAGTGGAGAAAAAGACTTATATAATATGCAGGCTGCCATAATTTTCCCTACATGTCATGTATCTTAGCTAAAACAAACAAACAACAAACAACTGCCACCCTCCACCAAAACAACACATATGTGTCCTAAAACAAAGCTCAGCTTCCATAATCTTGTTCCCATTCCAGATACTTACCTTATTTGCTTTACCTGCCACTGAAGATGAAAATCAGGTCAGATGCAGCTGAGAATTTTGTGGTGTTTTTTTTGTTTGGTTGGGTTTTTTCTTTGTTGTTTTGGTGGTTTTTTTTTTTTGTTTGTTTGTTTGTTTTTTTGTGTTGGGTTTTTTTTTTTGGTGTTGTTTTGGGTTGGATTTTTTTTGGTGTTTTTTTTTGTTGTTGTTTTGTTTTGTTTTTTTTAACACACACACACACACACACACACGTCTTGAATGTCTCCAAAACTTCATACTTTTTAGGTTTGTATTGACACAAGTAAGCATAAAAGTTTGCTCGTCCTACTTGCAAATAAGATGTGTTTAACATGACATGTATGATAACAGATATCTACATGTAAGTATTCAAACATTTCTCACAGACAGAAAGCAGTATCATGACAGCCTGTATTCATTCCACTTCCCTCCCCACTCCCCCCGCCCTGCATGCAATCAAGGTATAGAAAAGATAGCGCTCCCAGCAGATAATCATTAAAATGATTAGATGAATATTTAATAGCATGGACTTCCTCATTCTATTTTTGGATTTGTAGGAGGAAAGAGCAAATTCCAATTTGCATTTCATAAACAGAATAACCATCTCCCAAACTAACAGCTCAGCACGGGTGCACGCACACACGCAGACTTAGAATATGAAACTACTTTGATCAGAAGTCAGACTTCTGTATGAAATTCAAAAAACTTTCATGGCCAGTACGGTTTTTATTTTCTAAAAATAAGCTGCTGCTGAAGTAAACAAGATATTGCCTCAATGCATGCTCTAATCATCATATGAAAAAAAACACAAACCTGTATGAAATATAACAGTGCTTTTCTTGTAGCCAGAAGGTAGACGAATGTTTCGGAGCAACCCCTTCGCTGTCAGCCGTACACGCATGTTGGATAAGGAAAATTTCGGGGACCATAACATGTCTTCAGTGCAATTGGAAGATAAACAAGCAAGAAATAGCCTCCATGTACTGTCACATACTATGTTTTTAAATCACTACTGGCAGAAGTGAAGCAATTCTTGCTAAAGAAAAGAGGCTTGAAGAAATAATCAAGTCTCCATTCCTTTGCTCTTATTCCTTATGCAAAGACAAGCAAAAAATCAGTAAAAGCAGATATCCACGGCGTAAATGCTGCTGGCAGCTTCTCCTCACCAGATGTTGTGGAAACAAAGCTTGTCCTCAGAATAAAACCGACTTAGTGATTCGGAAAACCAATAGCCTCTGAATTGCATCACAGTGTTGATGCTTAATCTGCTATGGGACTCCGTGGGGCTGGGAGCTAGAAAAGGAGAAAAGGGAGGAGGAGGATGAGGAGGGAGGAGGAGGAGGAGGAGGAAGTGGGTGGTCTCCCCAGCTGAATGTATCATCCAGCAATGTCACAGACCATGTAATTGCTCTTTGGAGACTGTTAGGGAGATTATTTGAATAATTCTGGAGGCGTATTTCAGCTTTCCTCTCCAAGAATCCTTTCAGGGTGCATTTTTTTAAAACAGTTTCTTTCAATTGACATGAATTTATCAAAACAGATTTATCAGCTAACATTTTCTACCAGAGTTTCTTTTGGCATTAAATATTATGTCAACATTTAAAGTCTTAACAAATCCACAAATACATCTGTTCTCTAAGAACAATTCAGTATTTGAGATCTGCTTAAGGGAAATACTATTTAGCTTGGCAGTTCAACACTGCAGATGCTTCCATTTATCAGAAGAGGAGCAAGGAAGCAGGCATCAATTTCATATTAAAACTGATCTCTGCCAGCTGGGTTTTGAAGGCACCCAAACATTGTAGCAAACAAGCAGCATTACAGGAGTTCCTTCAAAATAGATGCTGTCTCCATATTTAATTAGCCCTCTTAAAAACATATTTCCTCTTACTATTTAATGACCTCAAAAGTTTTGCATATACCTTGGTCCCTTTCAGCTGCCACTAGCAAAAATAAAATGAAAAAATAGAGTTAGAAACTAGAAAATAGAGAAGAGGAATAACTGTTTTACAGAGATTAGAAGATGTCACATTTTTCACCTATGACCACGACTATAAATACATGCTGCTAAGGCCCTACAGACTTGCACTGGCCACCTTCCTGTGTAAAGAGAACATTTCACTACCTTGCCTACAGTCAGCAGATGCCTTGCCAGGCAGCCATAGGAGCAGGGACCACCCAAGTATCTCACAAGCAATGCAGGATACAAGACAGTAACAGCTCATACCTTCTCTCCCTGCTCCCTCAGTAAGTTTGCAGACGACACCAAGCTGGCCGGCAGTGTTGATCTGCTCGAGGGTAGGAAGGCTCTGCAGAGGGACCTGGACAGGCTGGATCGATGGGCTGAGGCCAACTGCATGAGGTTCAACAAGGCCAAGTGCCGGGTCCTGCACTTCGGCCACAACAACCCCATGCAAYGCTACAGGCTGGGGGAAGAGTGGCTGGAAAGCTCCCTGGAGGAAAAGGACCTGGGGGTGCTGGTTGACAGCCGGCTGAACATGAGCCGGCAGTGTGCCCAGGTGGCCAAGAAGGCCAACGGCATCCTGGCCTGTATCAGAAATAGTGTGGCCAGCAGGAGTAGGGAAGTGATTGTCCCCCTGTACTCGGCACTGGTGAGGCCCCACCTCGAATACTGTGTTCAGTTTTGGGCCCCTCACTACAAGAAGGACATTGAGGTGCTGGAGCGTGTCCAGAGGAGGGCAACAAAGCTGGTGAAGGGTCTGGAGAGCAAGTCTTATGAGGAGCGGCTGAGGGAACTGGGACTGTTTAGTCTGGAGAAGAGGAGGCTCAGGGGAGACCTTATCGCCCTCTACAACTACCTGAAAGGAGGTTGCAGCGAGGTGGGTGTTGGTCTCTTCTGCCAAGCAACTAGCGATAGGACGAGAGGAAATGGCCTCAAGTTGCACCAGGGAAGGTTTAGATTGGACATTAGGAAAAATTTCTTTACTGAAAGAGTGGTTAAGCATTGGAACAGGCTGCCCAGGGAAGTGGTGGAGTCACCATCCCTGGAAGTATTTAAAAGACGTGTAGATGAGGCACTTCGGGACATGGTTTAGTGGGCATGGTGGTGTTGGGTTGACGGTTGGACTTGATGATCTTAGAGGTCTTTTCCAACCTTAATGATTCTATGATTCTATGATTCTTTCGGGTTGCTTGAAGAGCTGCCCTCCACAGCCTTTGTATCTTTTTAGAGACAACAAAATTAGGTACATTTCCATTGATCCTGCACGTCTACCATTTCACCAAACCACTGCTAATGCTCTCTAGCACCTAATCCTCTAACAGTTTTTCCAGTTCCAGAAACCATTAACCCAACTTGCTCTGAAGCAGGTATAACCCAAAGCAAACATAATGACACTGACAGGTCTCATCCCAGCTGTGCCTTACCTGTCCTCTCCTTACCACAAATCTATTATATTTTAATAGCATGTCTTACTTGCTCAAGACGCGTAACATTTTAAATTCTCTAGTGATTATTTACCACATCAGCTAGAACTAAAAATAGCATTTTGTTACTTTATCCTGGTCTCCGGGTATCTCTAACATCACATAGGCCAGTGCAGTGACAATAAAGCAGTTCACTGTAAATAGAGCAAAAGAGCTGCAGCCCAGCATCAAGACCATCAGACCCATCAAGCCAACCTCCACAGCATACTGTGGGAGAATACTGCTGAATGTTTTATGATTGTGTACCAAAATATTTATTTCCCAGCACAGTGATGTACCACCAACTCTGGAGTACTATAATACGCCTTTGGTCCGTACAAAACCATTCAAAATAAGTACAAAGACAGTAAATTAGCTTTTTTGTTTGGTTCCCAGGGCAGCCTCTGCACACAGCAGGGCATGCATGTCATTACTACTATAAAATCCTCATCTATTCCTTCTAGTTTGAAGAACTTTGGCACTAGCAATGTGTGTTCATCTATCTTTCCAACAGCCTGCAGATCCAGACCCTTTCCTAATCCAACACCACTATCAAAGACATCGCCTCCTTTCTGTGCTAGAAGATTATTATGCTTGGAAACCGTGCTCAGCAGTAAAGCACGTTACAGTAGCCTTGTGTATTCAGCGTAGTTCATTAGCCCATCTCTTCAAGTATTAGATCAGTATTGTCAAATCCTCTCTTAATGAGGGCACCTTGAGATTTTGACTGGGCCTATAGCTAGTCTTCAAACACCATTCAACACCCAGCCATACCAGGTTTTATCCTTCTGCCAGGGCACCCACAGGAACTCCCTTTTGTTTTCTTCCTGCCCTCCTCAGCTCCCCAAGGGAGGGACTGCTCCATGAAGTAAGTGTTCTCTCCCCACCCAGATTTGATGCTCACAAAGACGGAAACAGCCCAATCAGGTTCAGAAAAAAAACAACAAAAAACCCACACCCAAAAAACAACCCACCACCTCTCCCCATCCTTGCAATAGTGCCTGGGATAAATGGTAAAGAACTCATCAGCCTGTAAAACAAAGAAAAGTTGAAGTACCCCACTGAAACCATAACTTCCTTCCTAGGAATAAGAGCTAGAACAAAGAATCTCTAGAGGGCAAGCGTGATGTAAAGAACCAGTCTGGAGACTGAGGAAGGAATGAATCACTAGGCAAAATATGAACAGATAAAAGCTCTATACGGACATAAAAGCCCTTGTAGCAGAGGCCAAAACTCCTCTTACAGAGATACACAAATAATACTTTCACTGCCTCCTCTTTCCCACCCTTAGTTTGAGTAGAAATAGGCCATAAAGAAACAGATGCATCATAGGTTTTTTTTTTTTGTTTGTTTGTGGTTTGTTTTGTTTTGTTTTAAATATGCTTCTGATTTAAGGAAAATGCCTTTTTAGCCTCTGGCGTTGGAATCCTGCTAAACCCCACAAACGTAAAATGAGTCTGCTTTATGCAGAAGCAGACCTGACAGCACTAATAAAAAGCAATAGATGAATGTCAGTCTCATGTAGCACCCAACACTCAGAGAGCTCTGACAGTAGCCAGCGGGAGGACTGCCCCCCCCATCTGAATAGCTCCCAGGAGAGATTTAACTCACAGAAAGGTTCCTCCAATGTAGCGCCTTTCCAGAGCTCTGCGTTACACCACGGTACACTCCACCGTGGTGGCTGTGCATCTGCTAGCGTTGTTTCCTCAGCTCAGGCAAACAGCACCTCCAAGTCTGTGCCTGTATTTCTATGACCACCGAGTGCCTGGTGCTAGCAGGGTACAAAGCCAGGATGTAATCCACGGGATCCTAACACTGCATGCCAGGAACTCACACTGTCTACATTTCATGCATAACACAAGGATCACAGAGAGGTCTTTTTCTATCTTGACATCCGATAAGGGTGATGGAAAATAGCACCAGAAAACAGCAGAATAAAATAGGAAGTGGTATATGGCCCAGAGGACAAAATGACTGACAGATTTTTTTTTTTTTTTAATTATGTATGTATTTACCAGCACCTTACCACTGTCTTCCCTCCAACTCGAAGGGCAAAATGAGTGATCACCATGGACAAAGCGGCTCTATCCTGTTATGACCATGTAATTCAGTCTGCGTTGCTAAGTGCATCAATACCTGATGACACGATCAGACTGATGGTGGGGCTACATGTATTTTAACCCCAGCAGATTTAGCATATCTGCCACTCCCTGGGAACATTAGCAATGTGACAAGAAAGGAGCAAAGGGCACTGGCATCAGTAGGCTCTTTAATTCAGCCTCATGAGGCCAAGTCTGCAGCATCTGTATATGCTTCTGCTGTCTCTGTTCCTCTTTTCAAATACAGCAATCACCAAGAAAGCCATCAGAGCACAGTAAGTGTCTCATGGCAAAGAGGTCTAAATCAGAGGCTAGATCTTTAGATATGAGAAGCCCATGCAGAGGACAACTGGCTATGCGTCATAAGACAGCATGGGCAGCGCAGAGCAGATGGATTTTACTGGCATGCTTTAACTCAGGAAGAACTGAGAGGTGATTGCTTATGCAAAGAGAGACATGAGAAGCAGGAGCCTACCAAGAGCCAAAGGGTCATTTGTGTCCTCATTTGTGTTTCTGGAAAGTGAGTGCCCCCTCTCGACTTTCCTGTGACCACCTTGCGCTAGCCAGCATACCAGTTTGAAAAGCTAACCTTCCTGCAGGCAACAATACCCACTGCCATGCTGAATGCTGCCTGCAGCTTCAGGACTTATTTTAAGCTCCAATCCTCACCTGAAGAAAAAGAAGCAAACCTCTTTCTGCCTCAGAGCGGGAACTAAAAATCCTAAATAATTTAGGGTTCTTCTAGTACACAGAAGCTTTTAACCATTACAAATTCAGCAGCCCGTCAAACAGAAGGTGATGCTACAGTGGATTTCCAGGCAAACAGCTACAGGAATCAGGCTGATCTGTCTCTCACGCAACAGTGGTGGCATTTAAATTGTCTGCACTCTTTCAGAATTGAGAACAGCAACAAAACACCGCAAGAATAATTTCATTGTAACTTAAAGGGAGCAGAAAGTTATTTTCCATGTGTAGGACGTCCCTTCCAAAATGGCGTTTTTTTTAGACTGCCTCAGTCAAAATCCTACCATGCTTCGAAGAAAAACTGTTACTTGACAACAGTGAATAATGTCACTAATATTAGGACAACATGCCTTAAAATATGAAGTTTCAACGCTCTAACCAGATGTGTCAAAAAAACCAACCACCTCTGTGCTAGGGACTTGTGCTGTTTGGTAACAGGCTAGGTGTATACATGAGTCCTTGTGAGCTCAGGCCCCAAGGAACAGAGGAAAAATAAAAGTTTTACTTAAGGCCACAGCTTACAGATCTATTAATTATTTATTCACACAATACTGATTTATATGTATTGTGCAACTATTCTTCATCTGTGGCCTCAGAACAACAATAATCAGTACCCRGACAGCCTCTACTGAAAAGCAACATTGCAAAAGGACAATTTAGGCAAGTACATCTCCTGAGACATGCTGGTGGTTTATCAGCTCTGATTACAGCTCCCAAGGTTCACATAGCAAATTAAAGACAACTCACAACAGGTGTGTTTCACTTATCTCTGTGGGCTTTGTATGTTCTTCATAGCCCCAGGTGTGCAGACAAAAATGCAGATGTACATTCAGTTTATAAGCTGTTTAACCATGTTTGACACAAGATCCATGAGTTGCATGTCTCTGGGACAGTTCCATGGTCTTTCAAATATTATGTCAACTCTTCTCCCTAACAGGGGTCAATGACAGCAACATGGGCAGCTACTGTATTTGCTGAAAAGTATCTTAAATATGGGGAAAGAGAAGGACCTAAAGAAAGCTAGAAGGAACAAGTCAGAGGACTTCAAAATAACTTTAAAAAAAAAAAATATTGTAAGAGGACATCAAGAGTCGGCTTTGGGATACCTCATACACCTCACCTTAAAGTTAAGGAAGAAATCCAGTATAATGACACCCAATTATTCACTGTTTACTGCAAACACATAAAACAATGTGCACAATCTAAGGAACTCCAGAGAGCCAAAGAAAAAAACCAAGTCTGAGAACATCAGAAGAGATCCATACCTAGGTTTAACTGGAGAGGGAAGGGACAAGAAGATAGTAGAGAAAGAACTAAGTTCCAGGATGGTATTTTCAAGGTGGTGACATAATTCAGCACACAGCAACTCAGTTAGGAATAACAAAATGAAAACAGTTTGCTACTGGTACATGACCCTGATGGTCAGTCAAAGCTCTAAATTCTCCTAACAAAATAAAAATCTATTGTCCTCCTAAATACTGAAAAAAGTAGTGAGAATTTAGATGTTTTAAATTAGTTCAGATGGAATAGTAATAAAAGCACCATCTCTGGCTAATCCTAACAATGAGGTCTATAATTTAAAGCCATTAGGGCAGACTTCCATGCTAGAAAAGCCTTGAACTCCAGCTCCCAACACTGGGAAATTTTCTTTAAGCATCCCTTCGTCTGAGCTGATACTATCTGTGGATATCCATTTCAGCTGCCCCCTCTACTCATGCAGAGGCTGACCTATTCAACATTCAGACAAGCATTAAGAAAACCACAGCTCTGTGTTCTCTTGTGTGGCTTGTTATTGTGAAACATCAAAATAGATACCACGGAAGAGAACTACAGACATTCCTCCCAACATCAGAATAAACACCACAGAAGCGAACTACAAACATTCCCTCCACAGAAAGTCTGCATACTTCTGTGTCACCAAGAGTTTGGAGCATGGCTGTGTGGAGCTGGAGAGCAAGTTTCTCACAGAAGTTTGGAGTTAAATAAACACCTCTGAAGTATCTAATTTACAATCCAGAACACAGGTCCTTCCTTAAAAGCATTAACAGAAGAAACAGACCTTGTAGTGTGAAAACCATTTGGGTTATGCTACAAAAGGCCTTAACGAATGATGCTCTGTTGCTGTAGGAAAACTGATAGGACCCACATCAAATCCTCATTGCTGGGATTGTAATAATAATCCCAACATTTTCAGTCCACCAATTTGAGAAATTCCCAGCAGAATATCACCATTTGAACAGAGCTGGCCCATGTGTTACTCCATAGCAAGCCTTGAGGTTTCAAAATTAATTGGTTTTTGTGAAGATATCTGTTGAAGGCACAGGGAGCAGTGCTGATTTTCAGCATGGAACAAGAGACAACCTTCTCAAAAAGTGTTAATTTTCAGAAGATCAAGTTTGGGAAGAACACTAGGAACGTGCACGCAAATACACTGATACACTTACTTGACAGCTGAAGAGACCAATCTGCAATACATTAAGACTGTGTTGTCAAGTGTCTCAGTTTTTTGCATCCTATTCTTTACTCTGACAAACATACTACCTCAGGAAAACACCACAAATTAAAAAAAAACAAAAACCAAAACACTCAAAACGGATGACTTCAGAGTTTAGGGTGGCATTCTCTGAACATCAGCACCAGCCATTTCATTTTGAAGGCTTCTGAAGCATAGTAGTTCTCACCCAAGGAATTAAATCCTTAGATCCAGCTGTTGTACTATACTTTATTTAGTAATGCTGGAAATATCTGGCCAAGAAAGTAACAGCTACTGGGTTTCAAAGGTTTTTTCAGGTTTACAGATATTCCCTTAACTCTTCAAAATAAAAATTATTATATCTCCCTAATGAACACATTTAATAAGAAACTCAAATTCACATAGATTTAGATTAATTCTGCATTTATTTATATAGAGGTGGCATAAGGAAGACCTGCTTTTATAGTTAGTCCACATGTAATAGCTACACCCCTTAGGCAGCTTTTCTGTCTGTTTATAAGAACATTCTGTATTAGCCTGAAGGTATTCTAAGGCTAGATCACGAGACAATTAAGTCATTCACATAGTCCTCATAGTTCACATGGATGAAAAATCATCTAAAAATATAGCTGGCTTTGTATCACAGCTAGAAAGGCAACAAAATAGTCCAATGCACAGTACCAATATCTGCAAAATAAGTTTAAGCCTGATCTTTTTGTTCCTTTCCAAGAGATAAAGGAAAAAGACTAACTTGCACTATTCAACTCCTAGAATTTCCAATCTGTAGAATATTAGCTATCTTCATTAAACTAATAACAAATCTAATCTTGCTGCTTCTTCAGCCCACAGAGTTTACAAACTGTTCAAGTTTTTCTGTAAAATTTCCAGGCTTTCCTTTTGGAGAGAGGGGTAAAGACAGAAAAACTGACTAACCCAACTTATTTACAAAAGCTGAAGCTCTTAATACAAGAGACCAAGAATTCAGTCTCAACACATCTGTATTGAAATTCCTGGTTAGAACTAGTCAGAGATGCTACTTCTGCAACATGGAAGACCTGGACCAAAATCCTCCATGCTTTAACAAGCACTTAAACACTGCTTTTTCTATGCCTGGAGTGCTTTAAGCACCATACAAACTACTAGCTGTTAAAAAGCAGAATCTTCCTCCTGGTTTTAACTTCACGGCAGAAGATACCTAGTTTCTTCCAGTGCAGAACAGGAAAGAGCTTTAAAATGTTTAAGATATTTACCCATCAAACTGTTTCCTGTATGATTCTTAAGGGAACTTACTTCCCACGAGCTGCAGAGTACAGTATTAGAAGACACTGAAAGAAAAGCAGAGTTGGTTCAACAACAGAAGTTTTACTTAATGGAAAATTTCCACAGATTACCATTAAACGCCTTTTTTTTTTAAATGGATACATGAAACTTAAAATTACTGTTTAGACGATACTGAAATACAGTTTGTTTGAAAACTGTCATGTAAAGCTCTGCAACATATAGTCAGAATTGTTGGTAGAGCTTGAGGGGGCTTTTTCTCTTTTTTAAAAACAGTTTAAGACCTCTGGCATTTTTTTATATGAATGGACATTCTTCTGAACCAAAGAAAATTAATTTTACACTTAACAACCTTGCATCTGCAAAGTTGGGTACTCAGGAAAAACAAATAGTATCTGTCTATATGCTCTAGTAACAATCCTAATAACGTTTATGTTACACCGCAGGAAAAGTGTATTAGAAGTGAATGCTAAGATAAAGTCATCAAAAAAGTACACTCAAAGTGCTGAGACAGAAGTAGTTTGTTCTCTTTTCTGCATGTTGCTAGCACCATGATCTCTGGTAGAACTGCCACCAAAAGGACTATCCTTCCTGCCTTGTTTTGAACTCAGGTAAGTTCCCCAATCCTACCTGCTCTATGACAAACCATGTGAGTACTTGTGTTCACATATGCATGAGGATCTTTTCAAGTCTCCACGCAACAAGAACACTGCTTGCACAGTTTCTTCTACAACTTGCAAAAAAACTTTTGCAAACACCAACACACCTCCCACCCCAAAAAACAAAAACAAACCCAAACCCCTTTTGAGCAGATATGAAAGGAGAAACAGAGCTAATAAGCCACTTGACCAGATAGCCCTTATCAGTAGGGTAACTTGCCATACCACACTGAAGACTACTGATGGTCAACTAGATGAAAGAATTCACCGAAGACTTAAGTACTTGACATTTATAACGATGTTCATCAGCTCTCAGAATTATAATCTTCCCAATTTTTAATGAAAGTTTACACATTTTCATATAGTATTATGACAAATTTTAAAACATAATGATTTTTTGTTGTTGTTAAAAAAAGCACAAGTACCATGAGATGTACGTTAATCCCCTGTTTTCCCAGACATTGAAAGTGCAAGTATTTTGAGGGTATCCTATTCTAGCAGGGAATCTACAACATAAAAAGAGATGTTTACCCTATGTTTCCCCTGATTTTCAACAGTGATGACTGAGGACATGAAAGAAAGGGGTGTTAACTGAACCTTAAAGTATGCCTCCATAAAATTGTTTGAACCAGAGTATTGTGTTAGTAAAAGCATCCTATCCCAACATAAGAGTTTGAGTGAGAAGCCAGCAGCCACTTTTAACAACCTGTTCCAAGAGACAGCTTCACAGACTGTTACATTTATACCTTATTTTTCCATTTGAGCTTGGTCAGCATTACTACTAACTTTTGCAATAAGCCAGCTGACTGAAGTTATTCCCTCCCCTAGTGTTATATTTTTCCCCACAGATGATTAAAACAAGCAACCTTTTAACCTCTTTAAAAGGCTGACAACAGAATAGAATCTTTCATGATGAAGCGTGTGCTGGTTTTGGATGAAGCTTCTTTGATCTTCATGGCTTCTATAGCCTTTAGTAACTGGCTTGGGAAAGAGTGGCTGGAAAGCTGCCTGGAGGAAAAGGACCTGGGGGTGCTGGTTGACAGCCGGCTGAATATGAGCCGGCAGTGTGCCCAGGTGGCCAAGAAGGCCAATGGCATCCTGGCCTGTATCAGAAATAGTGTGG
>JAYKAV010002075.1:462972-527229 GCA_035582835.1 Phoebastria nigripes | reverse complement strand
AGTGGTTAAGCATTGGAACAGGCTGCCCAGGGAAGTGGTGGAGTCACCATCCCTGGAAGTATTTAAAAGACGTGTAGATGAGGCACTTAGGGACATGGTTTAGAGGGCATGGTGGTGTTGGGTTGACGGTTGGACTTGATGATCTTAGAGGTCTTTTCCAACCTTAATGATTCTATGATTCTATGACTCCACTATGTATGCTCCATCATAGTAAGAAGAGAGATGACATAAATCATACTGTTCTTACTTGGTAATACTTTATGGGCATATCCAGCAGTTGCCCTAGCTTTCCTCACAACAGTGTTGTGTCACAAGCATAAGTGTAACTTGTTATACACCATATGTCCCTTTCACGGTCATTGAACAACAGGATAAAGCTTTCCAATAAATATTTGCATGTTTTATTCCCAAAATGATAGCTTTACCTTTGGAACTGCCAAAAAGGATATTTGCTTTTGCTTGGCTTATGTAGTACCAGGGATTATTGTATTGTAACTTAACCTTAACCTTCTGTCAACAATGGAGACATGAGACTTGAATATCCACTGCATATACACACTGCATTGTAATATACTGCACACGTATTAGAAGTAGGTCACTGTTTCTACAGGGAGGGCTGGAGAAACAAAGGAAAGAGCACTAACCTTACACATTTTTAGAGGCAGTTTTGCCTCTAATTCAAAATTCCATCTCACAAGAGGCAACATTTTTAGTCATATTTACATTAAGACATTACAGTAAGTGCACAAGTACGTTCTTAACTTTAAGTTAGCAAGTTAAGAAATGTAATAAAGCATATTATGCCCAAGAAAGTAATTTTGCCTAAGTAGTAAAGCCAGTGCTGAAGCAATACACCACAGAACTTGTAGAAATTACTTGATCCACTGGAATATCACCCACAAAAAATACAGAATTCACAAAAAGGAGCCTTGTGAATGTTTCAACATGAACAAGGAATGAAGAGCTACAAATACGTAAGTCTCTCCAATTCTACAGACATACTAACAGTACGTTGTGCCTGGCTTTGCATCATTGCTGTAAATGAATGGAAAATGGATAAAGAACACAAACAGTCAGAAAACAAGAAATCATATCCTAGAAATGCCTGCTTTTTTGCCATCCTTGAAGTAATGCTAAAAGCAACATAAACAACTAAGCTAGACACTTAATTAATGCATTAGTAAGGTAATCAGTTTATTACCAGAGTCCTGCCTCAAGAAACTAGTCCTGACTCTTCAGACAGAGCACATGGGCAAGAAACAGAAGTGGGGTTGGACCTCCTCACTGAATGAGGCTAAAAACTGTAGAGTTAACTATGGCACTGAAATAAAAGAACAAAAGCTTTAGCTAGCTAAAATCACTAGAACAAAGCTTCACTATAATATCAAGGCCACTAAAAAAAAAGAAAAAAATAGTGGGCCCCATTCTACATGGTACCAGCTGGCATTATTTCAGTTCATTTCAAAAAAGATCGTTTGTCTTTTCTTAAAATGTAAGACATTGTACTGCAGAACGTCCAAGCAGCCCCACAATATTTTTATTCTGTTGTAAGAATTTATCTGCAACTGTGAAGATGGGAAAAAAAAAGTCACTTTCTTAGAAAAGCGAAATACTCTATCAGAAAGCTTTGCATGCATAAATGGGAAATTATACTAATGCTCTGTGTAAGTTAGAAATGTATTAACTTGAAAGTCTAACATATCCAAGTTTGGAAGTTGACTCATTACAGGAAACAGTTCAGGTTTATTAAGACAAACACTGAAATACAGCTATTCAACTGGCAAAAGTATGATGCTAAAGAGCATTTGCTAAAGAATCACTAAATATTACAGCCAATTTGGAGTTTATAGCCATGTTTTTATGGCATCGAATATAATACTTCAAGGCTATGTGGCTACATTCTTTATTAGGTTGGAAAAGATGAATCACAAGAAAAATTATATTAAACTAGTAAAAAGGGGAGGGAGCACTAATTACTTTTCTGCAAGGAAAATACAGAGGAAGTGCCATGCTAAATTTAGGGGAAAATAAAGTTATATTTTAAGACTATCATAAGCAAGTGGAAGAGGAATTGTTTCTAGTCCAGAAATGGACTTAGTTGCTTATCGTGAGTTTCCTCAACCTAGCTAATCAAGACATTTTGTTGCTAGCTCTATCATCCTCTACACTCCTATATAAAAGGACCACATATGAGCTCATGAAACTCAGTGTCAGGCTATACCTAAACTAACATTAGTTCAGCCAATTATCAATAAAAGCAACAAAACAAACAGAATAAGCACTTTGTGCAAAGTCTTATGCTTGCTGTACAACAGAAGCCCTGACTCTTAACAGGAGATATCGAGCAAGGTACTTGGTCACAATTAATATGCAGACATTTGACACCCAAGAGAGTAAAAGGCAAACGCATTAGACTCATGTTATGACCACAGGAACTTAAAAACATACTGCCACAGTACCAGAGTTACAGGTCAGAACTGATTTACCCAGTAATTCCAGACTCAAATTTATAACATCTGCTTGGCTACAATACCTCTTTCAGAAAGACATCTGCTATTCACTTAGGGGACACAGGGCTTTCCAGTGATCTTCAGTATCTTTCAAAAAGGGCTCTTCAATGAGTAATTAATTACAAGCAGCTTTTAATTCCGCAAATACACGCTGATGCTCTGGAAACTAATTTAGACTGCCAACTCTCTTGAAAAGACCTGGAAGTTGCTGCAAGTAGAAACATCATCTGAAGACTTTTCTGTCTCCTGGCAGATAGAAACTAGCACCAGGTGTCCTGACTGGCATAAACACTAAAAACAAACCCAATATGAAGTCCTTAACTCTGCCAGATTTTGGAATGCCATCTGCCACTTAATCAGCTGCCATTCCTCCCCCTGCCATACAAGCAGACACACACATCAACACACTCAGATAATTTCAACTTCTTATTCAAGTGTAGTCTGCAGTGATACACAGAGACAGCTGACACCAAAAGGGTATCTACCATGAACCTTCCAGAAAAACCTGTTATTCTGCATGATTCTTCTATTTATTTTATTTAAAGCCACAACACATGAGCTTTAATCATTACTTACTTCACTGTGGCTAAACAGCAAAAACTACATCCAAGTTTCATTGCCATACTTTTTTTTTGTTACAGTTAAAAACTCCTTATGCTTCACTGGAAACAGAGAGTGACAGCACAGACTGCATATTCTAAGAGCTGGGTAGCCAGAAGACAGTAAGTAGAAAAAAAACCCAAGACTTTTCTCCATATCCCTTTAAACTGGAATCAGTGATGGCTTATGGAATAATCCATTGCAAAACTGTTCTTCCAAGAAAAGAACCAATATACTAATATAATGGATAAACCTAATTCAAGTTGCACCACAAAAAATGTAAAAATGCATTCAGAAAACTCACCAGAACCCAAACAAGATAGGCTTTGGTGTCCATTTCTTCCAGGAGTACCTATGATGTTCAGAAGAGAAGGGAAGAAGAAAAAAAAAAAAAAAAAAAAAAAAAGAGAGGGGAAAAGGAGAGGATTACACTTCAAGCCTNAGATAGGCTTTGGTGTCCATTTCTTCCAGGAAAAAAAAAAAAAAAAAAAAAAAGGAGAGGGGAAAAGGAGAGGATTACACTTCAAGCCTGTAAGGGGGAGTGGGGGTGTCTTTTTTAGATTCTTTCCACGTAAGCTCAAACTACACAATTTCAGTTTCTTTCTTGTGATGGCTGATGGCATGTTCAACAGCAAGATTTCGCATTATAGGGTTAAACTATTTGGAAAATGGATGATGAGTTCTCAATAAGCCAAACATTTTTTTCCATTACAATTATCATACTTCATTTAAGCCAGGTTGCACTGTTTCATTTTACTCATTCATAGAGGACGGCAGATGATAAAACCCAACTGCCTATACTGGCAACATAGTAACTTTTTTCCCACCTATATGCTCCAGTTATTTTATTTGTATAAAGGAGGTATAAATTAACAGCACTCTCAAATGTGCTACCAATCAAGTTAGATATAAATGAAAGCACTGAGAACATTAATCTACCCTCACTGTACTGTTTTAGAGTCATGTCAAAACTGACCTAAGAACCTCATTATTTTGAAGGATATGAATTAAATGAAAGCACTCTTTGGGACTGCTAGGTGCAACAGTCACGTGCAAAATTTTATAAAAGGTCTGTTTGACAACACCTATCAGCTTTCTTCAGGCTTTACAAATAGCGTGAGATCCTGCAACAGGTATTTCAATAGGAAACAATCTGCTTTGAACCGTTACCCTACTTGTTTCCCTCACCTCAGCCAGTCTCCAAAACTATGAACTACAAGGAGAAAGAGCAGACTGACCACCTCAATTACTCTGAAGTCATAGAGCATAGCTGCTCTTTCTGAAGACAGCGGGATTCAAGAATATAACTGAAAAATTTACTTTACCCAACAGTTGATTACCTCTAGCCTCACTGGCTTTCCTTGCTGAGTGCAGTGGCCCAGATGATTTTGGTGTGCACTGGTTCAGCGAAGCAGACCTGGCCTTGGCTCCTAGAAGTAGAAGCTTAGATCAGGTTTAAGAGTAGAACTATGTCAGCAATTAAAGACATGCCTAACTTCACATATTTACAGTTAAGTACAAGATGCACAAATCTACTCAAACACAGAAAGAGATGCCTTCTAGAAAATTTAAACTATATTTAAACTTAACTTTGCTTTACCAGAACTCACATTGGAAGAAATAAAAAGATAATTTTAATAAAGCTTATAAGCAGAAGAAAATGTTAGTAAAGATTTCACTTTAGCACTAAGATCAAATTACTCAAGTCTCAAAACAGCTGCAAATACAACACAGCTACAGAAACATTGGCTGAAAGGGACCTCTGGAGGCCAGCTATCCAGCCTTCCACTCAGAGCAGGGCCACCACCAAGACAAGATCAGTTGACCATACTTTTGTCTAGCCGAGCCTTGCAAACCTCCAGGAAGGGAGGCTCTGTGGCCCCACTGGGCAATGCTGCATCCCCCACTCCACAGTTTGCAATCATTTCCCATTGCCACATCATCTGTTACTACTGAGAAGAGTTTGGCACCATCACCTTTGTAGCTGTCCTTTTCAAGTTACTGCAGACTGTTAAAATATCTCCCCTTTTTGCCTGACTACACAAGCTCAACTCCCTCAACTTCTCCTCACATGTCATGTGGTCAGAGACCCTAACCATCTTCCTAAGTCTCCAGCTGACCTTTCCAGTTTCAAAACAACCCTCTTGAACAGGGAAGGCCCCAAAACACAACAGAGTAGTCCAAGTAACACTGAGCCAAGGGGGGAACACCAGCTTCTTCTGGCCACTCTGCTTCTGCAGGTGCTGAAGGCACAATTCTAGCGCCCAGGTCACTGAAGATGTTGAGCAATGCATAGCTGTGTCGCATATGTTGGACCCCAACAGAAAGCATCAGCTTGTCAGACAGCCATATAATTTGTGTTTGTTTCAAAGTGATAGACAGTTTGTGGCAAATTTGGTTTCTTTTCACTGTTTACCATTTTAAAGCATGTTATTATAGCATGACATTTGGCAGGCACCTCTTCTATTTATTCTCAATTATGTCAGATACCAGCTTAAAACTTAAGTGCTATGCTCCCGCTTTAGGCTTAACTAGGTTTATCCAATTACAATAACCAGTTCACCACAAAGACGGTGAGAAGCAAGCTGATTATAACTAGGATTTGGGAGAGAGAGACAGCAAGCTTATTTATCTGCTCCCATTATGTCTTTAATTTTGGTCAGAGAATGAGTTGTCAACTGCTGTTTGTGGCTTGAGTGGAGAAGCACTGTTGGCCGATCAAAGGGTCCTGGCTTGAATAGGAATAGGAACCAGAATAGTGTTTAATATGAAGCCAGAAAGTACGTTTAAATTCATGTTTCCTTTACCACCAGATGATGAACCACAATTGTCTTATCTCCATTAAAAATCAGAGCAAACCTCTGCTTCCACTTCAACCAGTAAGAACAATATCAAGAAAAAGCAGCATGAAGAGCTAAACTGTTTCTGGGACTCTTCGCTTGGAAAGATGGGACAATGTCATCCATCTGCAAAAGAAGATACTTCATCTAATAATACCTTATTCAAAAAAAAATATCCCCATCCCCCAAGGTCCTTCCGCTCCTGAAAGGGGTGAAGATAATGCAAAGTCTGCGTGAGGACGAGGACAACCATACACTCAGGATAAATGCAGGGTAGGTCTACCCTGCAGATCACCAGCAGCCACAGAGTCTGTACCTGAGGTTTGTGACAGAAAAGAACTCTTACTAAAACAACATAAACCCCACACGATGACATCTGCCATGTAGCAAAGTGCATTTAGTCCCTGTGCCATGCAAACCTTAGCCATATCACAGTGCAGACCTCCTCCTCATTTGCCTGGAATACCCCAGTCAATTACGACAATGCAAAGGACCTTTTAGCCTTTCTATGAAATCTTACAAAACTTGAAGCACCACTGATGCGATTTTACTTCACTATTTTCCGAGACCACTGTTTAATAAACACTGCTTCAGGAGGTAGCCACCTGCAAAAAGGTAAGGTACCATAACAGCAGTAACTATAGTTTCACTCTATCTACAAACAGACCCACGTACCTTTTGGGGTTGACTTCAACGAGTGTAATCTAGGTCTTGGTACTGCTTTCAAAGGGACAGATCCTGAAGTACGATTCTGGCAGGATGGTTTTGAAGGCCATTCTCCATTCTTGATGATGACTGTGGCACTTGCAGCTGCAACACAGAACAACAAAGAATTTGGTCTAAGCAGCATCTAGGTTGGGGAAAATTAAATCCTAAACCAAGCCTGTTTTACCCAAGGCTAAAGTTAGGAGAAACACAAGTTGGAACAAAAATATTATGACCACCTCTGATATCTTCAGTACAGACAGACTGATGAACCATAAGAGATCAGTCTGACTCTCACAAACACTTCTCAGAACTAGACATACAGCTTTGAACTATGCATAAGAGGGGGACATACATAGAAGAATATTGATCAAGACATATAACTAGAAGTCTGATCTTGCTGTACAAAGCAAACGCAGAGCACATTTCAGTTTAAGCCAAGAAAAAGCATCACCAGCACAGAAAGACATTCTGGCCTCAGAATTGACTGTTGAAAAATAAAAACCAAATATAACTCAGACAACGTCCTCATGCAACACCTTCCCCTGTTCTCTCTTGTTTGAGCTGAGCGCACTGTTTCAATGATATGGCGCACACACCACCAGCAGACTCTGCACTCCTTCCGTCCTCCTTCTGGGGCACTAAAAACATGTGAGCCCAACTGCATTCACCAGCTACCAAACAATTTTTAAGAAAGGTTCCTCTAGTCTCTGTTTATAACAGTGACCTCCTCCGTGACAGCAGACCTCAGAAGACTGCCCCACCCACCCCCTCCAAGAGAGATGAAGTCATACAGCAAAATACTCCCTGCAAAAAGGGGCAGACAGATCCAAATTGGGAAAAGCAGGACAATAAGCAATTGCTACCTCACATCAAAATCAGGTTTCCAACTAACAGGGCAGTTGCTACAGAAGACGTTTTGTTCCATTTCAAAGAAACTTAAGAGAGGTTTGGGTTTAGTGTCACAATGAAAATCTTTACTTGAAAAAAAGAAAACTGAAATTTGGGGAAAGCATTGTTTTATTTTTCCAGAAAAAACATGAAAGTACTTCTGAAGTAAGTATAGACTGAGTACACTTTGGTTCAGGTATTAAAGAATTATGTATACTGACACATTAAAGAGTAAGAAGTTGACATTGCATTTACGAGAGACAAGCAAAAACTAAGTCACACTGGAATAGTTTGTCACACTGTTGCTTTTTTCTCTAGTCATTTAAAMAAAAAAAAAAAAGGCAGGGGGTTCACATAATATCAGGTTTGCCTCAGATTAGTGTTTTAATGAGGCTGATTTTTTTTTTTTTAAAGGTAATGTGAACTACATATCTAACATTGTTCACAGAAAGGTGGAACATAATAGCCTTGAGATTATTTTAGTGTCTTTATATGGCTTATGCTAGTGCATTTAAGTTAACGGCTTCAAAAAGATGCTTTTTGGCCACTAATCAATACATTTTCAACCACAGAAAGAGGGACAGAACTGCTTTCCCTTTTAGAAACATGCAACTGAAGTCCTCCTCTTTTCTTAAAAAAAAAAAAAAAAAAGAAAGTTGGAGCCTCTCTAAAGGCACAAAAGCTAAATATTCACAAAAAATGTATACATGAGGAACAGTTTGCATAACACATCAATAACACAGTTATTCTGTGGGAATCTGACCCTGATCAACATCAGATGATTCAAACCAATTTGTTTTAGTAAAGCATGAGGCCTGAAGCAGTCCTTAACTTTTTCTATAAATCACTAAATTAAGGATTTTTCCTCAGAGTTCACTGCAAGCAGCTAACAACTGCCTACAAACAGCTGTGCTACTTTCTTCTAAATCAGAAGCATGCCATGGAACTCGCACTTTGGGTAAGTGAGCACACTTCTAGTGTGGGATTAGTTAGGGCACTGTTTTGTCCTATTACTAGCTCTGGAGTCAGCTAACCAGGCTGCGTGCAGAAAAAAAGGCAAATTTACAGAGTTTGGTCACTATACGATTCAAAGATGGTTATTCATAGAATTAGGAGTAGCTACTGCAATCTTGATGAAAGATGGACAGGTATGAAGTGATCTCACCTGAGCTAAGATCTCAAGGGTTTAAAAACTCAACTCATTAAAAGAATTTTAGTGAAGTATTGACTGTACGGAAATGCAGCTCCAGGTCAATTGCTAGGATCAGCTTTTTAACTTCTGAAACAGTATTTCCTTTATATACAATTATTCTAACGCAATTCATATTTGGATTCTTGTTCTTAACCTCAGAGTTTAAACATTTCAGTATGTTCAAATGATGGTATTTTCAGCCCAGTACTGAAATTGAAAAGATTTTTCTATTGTTAAAAATTCAATTTTTCAATGCTCAGACTGACAGCTTGCATACAAAATATGCTTTTATTAACAGCAGCATTTCAAACTTCATGATTTCCAAACTTTTCAAATAGCTAGTCTTTTTAGAGAAAAGCATCATAAAACTCAAGTGCTCATTAGACAAAAAAAAACCCTAATTTTGCCACAGGAAGTTACCAATCCAAGGACATCCCATAACAAAGGGCTGAGCTGACACAGCAGGAGAAACGCTCTCTTTTGCAGTTTTTTTTCTCCACAAACACAAGGAAAACTCCTTAAGCAAAACAAGCCCAAAGACTTTGTCAATTTAATACTGTTGACAGAACCACAATAGTTTATCATAAATTTCATGACATTCACAGCATAAGCCTCCCATCCTCATCTTTGTGTGTCCCACCAATCTAATAAAGACATTTTAGGTTTACAAATACAGATTTTTTTTTTTTTCCCTGACATTATTGTATAGTAGACGAAATGAGAGAATAAAAAACAAGAACAGCACTGTACTTCATATTAGAGTACAAAGTAAATTCATTAGTTCTTTCCAATTTGATTCAAAGTCATAAAAACTTCACTTTACTAACAAATGAATTATATGTAACCTAAACTCATTATATTCACAAAACCTGACCATCAGACATAAATCATTCTCATCAAGCATAGGAAATTAACTAAAGAAAAAAATCACCTCACAGAAAATCAGCAAGTCAAAACATTGCATACATTTACCAGCCTCCACAAAACAAAATACATGCTTTAAGAAAAGAAATAAAAAGGAATACAACCTACTTCTTTTCCCAGTAAACGTGGCTAACAAAGGAATAATACAAAAGCTGTAAGATCCCACTACCAGCAATGTCAGTAAGGTAATATCATAGTGGCTTCCTGAGTCAGTCGGTGGTGTTAGTGTAGAATTGATGAAAATAATAGGAGAAAAATTAGTTTCTGTGCAACTGCGGAGTCCTCCTGGTATAGTCATTTAAAAAGGATCAAAGCAAGCTTAAAGCCAAAGAGACTGCAGCCATGTTCAACCTCTCATATTGCTCTTGCTTGCTCTTCGTGAATCGGAGTGGAAAAAATTGCAAGCTTGAAGGCAGTGGACAAAACAGATTAAACCAACTAGCAAATCAGGCTAAATAAGGAGTCATCTGTTTGGATACTTAATCTGAATACACTTCTTTGTTATGAAGCGATGACTCTTTCCTTTGTTACATGAGGGAGTAAGATGAAGAGAGGACAAAGCTGCTTAGGAATTCTAGATACAGTCCTAAACCTGAACAGCAAAAGTCAACATGGCTGTCACAGTAACCGAACCAACCTGACAACACAGGAACATGCACTGCATATTTTATTATACATACTCTTATTCCTTTGAGGAATATGTTAGGTCTTAGTTTTTTAATGAAGGCACTACAGGGGAAAAGAAAAAAAAGAACAAGAGAAAATTTAGTTATATATGTGTGTATGCATATGCGCATACATAAACTATAGACATATGTTAAATCACAGTTCTCTTTTTCAGTCCATTGAAGACACATTTAAATGACATCTGGCACAAAGGAAAGGCCTTTGCCCAGTCTCCAAGATGTAACAGATGATGTGATAGTAACAGAATATTTGAATGTGCTCATTTGAATACATATAGCTGGGAATACTGATAAGTCTGACAGTCAGTTGTGTGTTATTTCCTTCATATTTTTGCCGCTAGAAGTCCTACAACTGCTGGTACAGACCCTTTGTAGAGCTTCAAATCAAAGCTAGTTCTGTTATTTTTCTCCCTAGTTTTAATCAAGATGGATTTGGTTCAGGTCATACACCAATGCTTATAGTTACCTTAGAAATTATAGAAGTCTACCCATGCAAAGTTTTACCTTCTAAGAGCAGTTTCACTTACCTGCTTTTGATTTCATCTACACATTTTGTCTTAAAACTCTGAAAGCAGATATAATCTAGTTCAAAAAGAGCATTTAGTATCAAAAACCTGTAACGCGCTGTTCCAAATATTATGACAGGTAATCCATTCACACCATTCAGACTTACTTCTTATTACCTTATATGTAAACACAAGGAAACTTTTGCTCAAGAAGACCTGATGGTTTTGTAATGTTTCAGGACGGAAGAGGAGCTGTACTGAAACATCTACTCATCAAACCAAAATCCAAGGCTCAAAGCTCCTTCAGGTGGCAACTCTCAAAAAGGAAAGTTCTAAGTTACGAGGCAAAAAGAGTAAGACCTAGAACTAATAATAAGTAGTACAATGAGAATTAACACAGGCCTTTGGCAGAYAGGACTCCCTTCAATGGGATTTTTTCAACAAGCAGTTGATGCTATCAGTTAAAACTCATAATCCTGACAGATACTTACAATTACTGCTGAAAAGACTTCGCTCACTCTGAGTGCTGCTGACTGATGAGATGCTAGGTGTTCTCTCAAGCACTGATCTTTTGACAGGCACTTCGGATTTGGTGAGCGCTTTACCAGAGCTAGCCCACGAGGCTGGAGAATTTCTGACGGAGGCATGCTTCTCTCTTGGCGAAGATCCTATACCTGTCAATTGGGGGGGNGGAGGGAGAGAAAAAGAACAAATGGAATTGGAAAGAAGCTTAAACAATTGCTTCTTCTACATATATGCCTACAAGTAAAGAGATTTGCACATTAAAAATACATATAAAAAGGCTTACTCTACCTCATATTGGCATGGCAAAAAATGTTGTAAATGCAGAAAAACAGTTCCGAGGATTTAAAAGATCCCGTTTTACCTGCATATTGACCTCAGGAACAAGTCAAGAGCTTTACAGACTGGCCTTCAAGGCAGACATTTGCATGCACAAAAGGTCTTTCTGGCATTCTCCTACCTCTGCGTATTATGGTTAGCTGTACTGGCGATCCCATAAAAATATAACCTCCGGCTCAAAGACAATCCAAGAAAGATCCTTTTGTTTGTTCCCACTCCCAAAACAGAGATTCCCCACACACACACACACTGGACAGAGCACTCTAAAAGATTATATCCTTTCAAGGACAAACACAGCACGAGAGTATCAAATTGTGTGGTTCTCACATAATACACTGAAAACTGACTAGTTCTGCAGAACTAGTTAAACAGCACTCCCTGGAACCAAGTTCTTAATGGCCAACTGGTGCAGACACATTTTTGCATTAAGTGCTGCTTTCATTTGAGCTTGTTAAATACAAATGCCCAATAGCTAAGTTAATCAAAGAGGAAGAGTATCTATGTAGGAGACAGGTGTGCCATCTTCAGACAGGAGCTTACTCTTGTACTACTAACAAAGCAACTACACTTTCTGCAAGAAAATTTGAGTTAAGTTAAATTAAGCTTTTAGTTTATTTCTGAAAAGTGTGCACCCAGATTAGAACTACAATGGCCCAAAGGAAGTTATGTACACACAGACTTGTCTTTCCAGCTTCTTTCCAAGTCCTCTAAATAACTATGGAAAAGAGGTTTTCATTTTTGTACAAAACCAAAAATAGAGATATGGAAAATAGACTTACTTTTTTTTTTTTTTAATATTTTGTTATTTATTATAACAAAAGATATTTTACAAAGTATCTTAACTTATGATGTCATTGCCATTTTCAAGTCTGACAGACATAGTTTATCTTACTTGAAAAGAGACGACTACAGTGCTTCAGATTTGACTTAGAACAATCAAGTTTCTACTTAAAAGGAATACCCTTCCCTTTATTCTTGTCACTATAAACCACATTTCAATTTTGCTTAAGCTATGTAAGAGACTGTTGAAATACGACAAAATTAGCTAGTAATTCCACTTTATTCAACATCGGTTTTGCTGCAGGATCTCCACTCTTAAATACCAACAATCAAGAAACCATCAGTTTGCACTAAGACCAAGAAAGCATGACATTAAAGGGATTACATTAAGATTTAGGCAAGAAAAACACTTACGCCCAATGTCTGCTTTTCAACAGTAGGTGGTGTGACAGGATTAGATAACGTCTCTCAAAACATCCTGCATCAAGTATGCAAAAACAGGAACAGCACTAGTAAAGGAAGGTATGTCCAAGCTATTTCCCTCAGTTCAGGTGAACTCGGTAACAAAAGAGAAGCCCTACATACAACATGTACTAAACGTGCATTAGGATATTATATAATACTGGTCACTGAATATAACACACAAGCTTCAATGAGTCATTAAACATGCTTTATGTCAGACCTGTCTTTGGAGGTGCACTTTTACTACTTGTTTGGCATTACTATGCGGAACTGTGATTCTGTATATGGCTTTACTGCAGCCTGGTATTAAATCTCCGAGACAAAATTATCAGCCATATTTTAGAATTTTTTGTAAGTTACTGCAATGGACACTTGAATATAACCAACTCACTAAAGAGCATCCAACCTTTGTTGTGCTATGAGAACACCATAAACCACAAACTCCCACTTATTGAAAACACCTCTGAAACACAGCACTCCAGACAACATATCTGAAATCATTTGTGTGTTTGGAAAAACAAAACAAAACCAAACAACTTCTGTGACATCTAAACTTCATACATCAAATCTGACAGCTTTCTAAAACTTTCCACATTGTTTTCTAAAAGCTTGTTTCATTAATGGATCAACATACCAGAAAATAATTAAATCCAGACCAGTCAGAAATTCCTTTTCTAAATAGTCTCTCAGCAAAACACGGCACAAAAACCAACCCCCCCTCCCCCCCCAAAAAAAAAAACAACCCAACCAAACAAACAAAAAAAACCCAGGCCACTGTACAAACACTGCATGTTAAATTTGTATGACTTAGTAAGTCAAAGGCTTACATTTCAAAAGCAGCCAGAGGAACAAATGCAGTTTATCAGCTGCATTTTATTGTTTAAAGATGAGGGTAGCATGCTTGATTGCTATTGTGCTGGACTCATTCATCCAGTTCAAAAGGTACAGGAACAAAATCCCATTTTCTTCACAGTGATTTTCTCTCAAGAGGGGTTGAGGCAAGCATGTGAAAATGCTCGGTCTCTTCTCGTACAGAATGTTCCCTATATATGATTTGCAGACAGCCCAGCTTCTCTGCAGACACTGGAACGCAGCAGTGCTCTAAACCAGCTGTGAACTCAAACCCATTCAGTGAGCACAGCAAGCTCTAGGATGTCCAGTTTCAGAAGCACACCAAACAGATGACCTTTGCTCTCTTCTTAGTTCTTCTACCGCTTGGTGCTTTGCTATAAGGCTTCCATTAAAATAATTACACAAGCACTCAAACACATTTTTTCAAAAGCCCAGCTCAAGGGAGAATTTCTTTTAAGTCATGACACAAGATCATTAAGCAACTACTCTAGGTGCTACCTCAACTAACAACAATGGTTTTACAAAGTATTTTTTTAAGTACCATTCCCTAAGAAAGTAGCACAGAATTAATGCAAAGGTTTTGAAGACAGAAGCAGGAAGATATGGTATATAAACAAAAGTACTGGAAACAAGCACAAAAGCAGGATATTTAGTGAACCATTATTATAAAGACAACAAGCAATAGCGTCAAAGTAACAGGCTTTCATCAATTATTTAATCTAGTCACTGAAGTGGAATACTAGAAATATCACATTCCTCTACAGTGAAGTAATGAGTTGGCAATTCTTTAGAAAAAAGTCTATGCAACAACTACGTTACTTCAAGTATGTTAAAGTATCTCTTGTATTGGAATGGAAATAAGCAAGGAACAAAGCTCATTTTTCAAGAAGCTCTGAAGTCAGATTTCATATCCTTACTCAAATAATCATCCTCTCATATGAAACCCTCCTAGGTGGTTACTGTTAAGAATAAATTAAGGCTTCCCGTAAATAGCACTGGAGCCTAAAAAATTCAAATTGAGAGAATAAACATATGCTAGTAGTGGTGAACTTGGGACTTTGTTAACACTAGGCAGATTGTAAAGTTGAATATGTATTCACCAATTCTGAGATTCAATGCCCACCGTTTCAAACCATATTGACACATTGCACATCTAGAACTGAGCACAGAGCAACTGCCATTCACAGAGCTATACAACACCTGGAAATGAATGGTTGGAAGCCTTTCCCAAACAGAAACTTAGGGCAGACTAAGTGCAAAAGGAGTCTCTGCAAGGATTTTTGGTTTATGCTTTTCTGATTTTTCCTGCCAGTTTAAAAATCCAGAGGGCTCTATTTTAGAAGTGCTAAACTTCTTAGCTTTTAAAAAAATAATTCTAAGCATGATGAAAAAGCCCAGTCTAAGCCTACAGTACAAGATCTTAATAAAGCAAGGGGAGTAAACCTTTAAGAAAACATGTTATTTTTTGGCATCTATTGAAAGGAGCAAGTAAATCATGGAAAGACAAACTGGACTTTGGTATTGTTTCCAGCACGTGGATCTTAACATAGTTGTAAGAGTGTTTATGGTTGCTATTTTGAGACTGTAAAGCAGTAGCAATACTAACAGATTTCTGATGGCTGCAAGCTCCCCAGGTTGCCTTATTAGCCATTCAGCAATATTAGTTATACTATATTATACTGTACATATAATCAGTATTCCGTCAACAAATAAAGAGTGGTTACAGCACATTACCTGTAGATCTTCAGTAAAATTATGGAATCTCTTTCTAGTTATCTCTCCCTTTTAAAGTCTTAAATCACTACCAAAACTACCAAAGAAAAGGCAGGACACAGTTATGTTGTGTTGCTAGTAATGCCTCAACTGCTAAACATAAACATGGACAAAGACAGGGACTGTTAAGTTACTGCTGGGTCTTGAAATATTTACATGAGAGAGATTTATTTGTTTAGGGGATAATACATAAACCGTTCTCTGATCAGCTGTTAAGGCAAGACCCAATTCCCTGTCTGATGCAGACTTCCACAGTATTGTTCCCACTCACCTACAATCCTTAGGGAAGTGCTCCTCTTTGGCACAGGTATCAAGGAACCAGCAGCAAGTTAGTGCCAAAAACATAACCGGGCTGCCAGCAGCCATGTGGGTACGTATTCATGTGTCCTCCTCTTGCAGCTCAATATTCTATGACTAAAACTGGAAAACTGATCTTCAGTGCTATAGAGCATTGTATTAGCAGTTAACAACAACCAAATCAACCCTTCTCATTCCCTCAAACACTTCCACTGTCAAAAGAGCCATCGGGGTGTTTTCAATTGGGGGGGGGAGGGGAGAGGGGTAGTCTCCCAACAGCAGGTAGTTTTACACCAGCTTCCCGAGGCAGCTGCACAGCTGTGGCAGCCTTGCCCACTCCAGCTTTGCTAGGCACCTGTCCTAAGCTGTTTGCATCCTGACTTAAACAAACAAACAAACCCCAACAACTAGCTTTAACACAGCTATTGGAAAGTTCTGTCCATTTAGGAGTAGTGGGCACAAGAAGTCAAATCAATGTACTACAAGGAAAGCTGAGGCAGAACAAAACCACCAACCACATCCAATTATGCTTTTCATTATTGTCCAGCTCTTAATACCACACACCCCTTCATGTTATGCACTGAGAATTTTTTGATAGTTTGCAGCTTTTATACCCACATTATCTATAAATATTTTAAGTCTTCTGTTGCAGGAGTTCGTGCATTCCTTGAATGAAGAAGGAACCTCACTGTAGCAAAACATAAATACAATTTTCTTCAGGAAGACAAGGATTCCTATTTCTCTCCTCCTTTACCTCCACCCCAAGAGAATTCAGAACTAACCAGTACAGGTGAAGAGTTATTTGAAGACACACCAGCATGTCCTTGCAAGTAAATGATAAATGACTAGGTACCAAGAAATTCCCCTGCAGGGAAGTGGTGCACACCTCACTCCTAAAGGAGAATATTCTTATAGATGCATCCACATTTCTGACAGCATTGATATGTGGACTGTTAGTATCAGCCTCTGCAAGTTTGAACACATCTCTTGCTACAGGTATAACACATTAAAACCCTGATGTGGCTAGTCACAAGTCACCTGTAAAAAGTCTGGGAACATATGTGAAAACTTAATTCCTGAAGTATGGTCACTGATGGCACCGGAAACAAAGCTGACAGGATGAAATGCTCCCTTCTGGAAGCTGGAAGTCAACAGAATACTGGAAATACCATAGACTTTGGAATAAAGATCATTTAAGTTCACCTTCAAACGCTGCCATCCCCTCCCCCCTTCTTCCCTACCCCCAAAAACTCAGAGGACCACACCTAAGGCTACCAAACCAGAGTTAAATGAATCAACTCGTTTTTAAATCATTTATTGTAACAGATCCCCACAAACAAAAAACCTTCTGGTTTCACTCGTTTCTCATGGTCCATTTGACTTATAAAACTAAATAGGAAATAATTTATTCCTAATTTATAAGCCTACGTAAGGCTTGCAAAACATGAGTAGTATCTATCCCATGGTGAGAGCTCCTTGTTAATGAAGTGTAACAAAAGAAAACAGGTGTCAAAGTTAAGGCAAGTTTTTCTGTTAGTGTACGTAGCCAAAGCTAAAAACATATTGAATATACTGAATTCAGATTGCATCATTTTATGGCTCCTTTCTGACTTCAAAGTGTGAATTGACCATTCTGTACCTGAATGACCAACACTTGGGGCAGAGGCATAGAGGTCAGTGCTTGGCACAAGGATATACACACTGCTCCATGCAGCTTCCAGCAAGCTATTCCTGTTGAGGATGGCCAGGAAGTGAGGGCAAAGTGGAGTGGAAACTTCACCACAGAAGTCCAACTCAAGCAATTAGAGATTTCAAGAGGTAGAAGGGACGACCTGCGAGGTTCCTAAGCCCTCACAACTAACGCTGCTTCCTGAACTCTCACAAAATGATCAACTGGACAAAAGTCCTTTCAGATACATTAGGTAAGTTATTCCTTACTTTATAGTGCAAATTAAAAGAGAACTGGTTATGAGAAACAGTCACTATGCAGTGGAGCTCTCTGGGTGAAGGTGACCAAAGAGGGGTGATAGACAAGCTTTATGTCATACTACAGACATAGCTTATGCTCCATGGAGACCCATGTATGGGTTTCCTCCTTCCCACACCTCTGAAGGTGAATACTGGAGTTTTAAGTTCGCTTTTAACACAGGCTTTAATTACTGTAATGAAGCACCACACATGTATTAAAGAAAGGGAAAAGAGGACCAAGTAATCTGGACTCAAGGACAAATATTGTAAGGACAAATAATGATGTTGGACAAGTTAGTGTATGAGGAACCTGCTTTTAGGATCCATAAAAAAAAGCTGGCTGTTCTGCAAAAGAAAAAAAAAAAAACAAACCAAAAAGCATAAAGGAGTAGTTGAAACTAAATTTTAAGCCTTAATTATAGATTCTGGTGTATTCAGATTTGGTCATGAGAAAGTATATGGATACCCTTACAAGTAACTCTCCAGTCCAGCATTTCCTGATGGTTTCAGGCCAGAAAACCTGGAAGTTATGTTTGCCTTTTAAAATATTTTGCTTCCTCTTGGCAGCATGTCAATCCAACTTTAAAGAGTCACATGATAGAAAGCAGGAATGATACAAGCTGAAAAGTGATTTGCAGTAACCATGTTTGGTTTAGCTCCTAGTTCAGTGTGAGAACACAGACTCAAGATTGTCGGAACGCTTACTGGAACTAAGACATTTTCGTTCTGCTTCACTAGTATTCACTAGTGAAAGGCTATACCAAAGAGTCCTGAATTACCAAGTTTATATATGTTTCCAGCTGTATGAAAACCCATTGAAACCATTTGGTTTCAATTTTCCATCTGAAAAGCCTTTCTGTGTGCAATAAATAGCAACAACACTCAATAATGAACACAGTCTTAATCTGTTACGGCCTGTTCTGGTTTTAACTTTGGAAGCTTCTCTGAATTATACACTTAAGTGTAAGACCAAGCCAAAATGCAACAGAAGGAATTTCACAATTATGAACTAACAAGCAAATCAGTATTTCAAAGTATCACTAAACCTTTTGTAGTCTAATGCAACTTAAACATATTTCCTATAGCATATGGGGAATTATTTTTCCCGTGCCTCAGTTAGTTGCACACCGGAAAAGTCCCTCAGCATGATCAACTTTTCATAAGGAAAAGGTCTCACTTGTCCAAAATCTTCTTCAAGGAAACACAGAATTCAGACTGTTGAGTTTCTCTCTACCTAAGCTTTCATTACTCTAGTTAAATGCTATGAAAATACTAGCAAGCGAAAGAGGGAGTACCACTGGACTAGACTCATGGAAAAGATAAAGCCCTGTGCTTTATGTGGTTATCAGTGACTTAAATCAGAGACAAAATGGTACCTAAAATGTCAGAAATACCAAAATGTCTTTCACCGTCTGACAGTTTACGAAGATGATTTACATGGCTTCCATTAATTTCTGGAAGTCATTAACAGTAAGTGGAGGAATAATATTTTAGACGCTTTCATATCCCCAAACAGTTTCAATTACACATAAGGCTTGGCAGAGCTCTCACAGCTAAGACAACAACGTGAAGTTTCATCCAGTGGGAAATAATTGAAAGCAATGGTATTATTTTAAGGCAGAAGTGTAGGTGAAGTATAGGTGTATCAGAAATCTTAACTTGCAGGTAAAGCTCCATTCCTTTATATACTTGTAGGTAGGTTGTAGTCAGCACTAAGAGAAAAAAAAAAAAAAACGCAGTGGTGCGCTTTTACATTTTTAGATCTAAAGTAAACCATTTATATCCCTATTTTATGCTGTTCAAACACAAATCAAACAATTTCCTGTGGCTCAAACTGTCACAGTGTTTCCATCCAACTGCATGGGTGGTAGCATGTGGTTGCTGGGGCAAGCTGACAGTTGAAGAACTTGGAGTGACATTCCATGGGACCACCGAGTCTCCTTGGCTTATCCAGTCCCCTTCCACCTCTCCCATCAAGTGAGAGAAAGACATGACTCTTCCCAAACCATAATACCTCAACTATTAGCAGGCTATTACTCCTCCACAGTGGTTATGTACCTCCAATTAGAAGGCTGTGTGCATTTGCTGGGAACGAAAACAATAGTTGCTTTCATTTCTGGACTGGTTCAAAGTCCTGAACCAGGGCTCCAAAACTACACACGCCTTCCAGTAAGAACCAGGTAACTCAAACACCTTATTCTGTGTCTTGAATTCTAATAAATGTTTTCACCAATAGAAAACTAACATAGCAAAAGGCATACTGCCTGCCATCTAGTACTACAGAAATCTATACACACCACCATGGAAGAATTAGCTGTAGAGAATTAAGATTTTTTTTCAAGCATGACCTGCAATCGCATACTCATTCTCTCTTATGGAGGAATGGAGACAAATAGTTATGGAAATAATTTTGAGGTGTCTAGCTTGCAACTGTGACCTGATTTCTAGATTTGCTGCAGAAATGGGCTTTGCCATTTCACAAACCACTCTAGCACACTGAATCAAGTTCTGCTCACCTTTTAGAGAACGAATTTCTAACTCAGCAAAAGCTCCAAGTTCCAGCCAAGATACACCAATACTGGTGAACAGCGGCCAGCAACCATTTTGAAATAAAGTTATTTCTAGCTTAACATGCTCTGCAAATAATCTCACAAAAATACAATGCTTGAGATACAAGTCTTCCTCCCCTTCTGCTGTCTTCTGTTTGGGAGAGGATCAGGGAATTTCCTTAGAAGACATACTTCCTATTGGGATAGTGTGTTACCACTGAAAACTTACCATTTACATTTACAAGTGAAAAAAACATTACCAAAATCTCAACTCCTGCCAAGTTGCAAGGATCTTATAAGTGGTGTTTTATACAGGGCATTTTTTTTCTTTTATTTCTTGGTTGTAGGGGAGTTTCCTGCTTCCCACTCAAAGTGATAGTGCCTGATACAATTCACTGCTCACAAGCTCTTGATTATTCTGGGAATAATACCTATACTAATACATTTTGGACAGACAGCCTGCTTCCTTCCGTCAACATGCACATGTGAGAGATGACACAGAGCTATACCACCACTTCTCTTGTTCAGAGTATTTAATGGACTCACTATACTGATTTGTCTTCCTGCCCAACAATCCAAATACAGCCAGCAACTGGTTAAGAATTAGCTGCATTTATGCTAGTACCTCAGGAAGCATTGAGGTCGTTAGGATTTGGACATTTTTAAGACTCGGCTTGACAAATGCCTGAACAACCTAGTCTTAATTCAGTACTGACCCAGTTACAGGCAAGGGGGGCTGGACTAGGTGACCTCCAGAAGTCCTTTCCATCCTGGATTTAGCTAGTCTGTCTGCAGTCTGGAGAAATCCTGACAGCAAACAATTGTACAGCTATAGAGTTATTTATCTGCGCTGCTGGAATTATATCAAGGCACAAGTTTAATACCAAAGCGTTCAAATGACTTAACTGGAAAAAATAGTTATTCCCTACAGGAAGGCTTTAGCTAAAACAGGTAACTGGGTTTGGTTTACAAGCTGCCACTTGGCTACAGTAAGTGTACGTACAGCTTTACTTCAAAAACTTTAAAAACAGATGGGGTAAGCAGCAGTGGATAGGGTTTTAGCTGACAGGTGTGGTCGCATAATACAGCAGGGCTTTGGTAGCAATAATAAGTAACTCCTACCTTTCCCCATCCTTGCTTCTCCCACCCCGTACTCCCATCCTCTGATTTGCATCAGTACTATGTTTACCAGGGAGCAAGGAACCGTGTTTAAGAATTCCCTTGGCAAGGGATGGGGAAGTTAACCTGATATAGTTTAATGCATCAAATCCTACTTTGTAGCACCAAAACATTGCATAAGGAAAATGAAGGGTAAGATGTGCTAGGAATGGTGGGCACTGGCAGGGGAGCTGGGGAGAGGGCATGAAGGGAAAGAAAAAAAAAAAAAATCTCTCTCATGGGCAGCATTGAAGTTCCACTCTCATCAGATCACAGCACAAGTTTGAAACGTTGAGGTGCTGCTTCATGCTTTTACCTTAAGCAGCCTTTTTCCGATAGGAAAAATTTGGAAGGTGTTCTACTGACTACCATAATTTCAACATACAATGAGTTAAGAGTGACAGCACTGCTTCTGAAAGTGCATCTGATTTTTTTATGAAGGGAAGAAGTTAGTCCTATAACCCAGCCATGCTTACATTTATTTCTAGTGATGGTGTCATAAATCTACTCTGGATTAATAATCTAAGGGACAAATATACATCTATATCCATCTCAGTTCTTTTAAGACCATAATTACAGATAGGAAAGCTCTAAATTGGTATTTAGAGAGGTGATGAGTCTTCCAAGAAATTGGTGGCTTACAGGTAGGTACCTAGTTCACTGAGCAAGTCCCTCACATTAGCAAGGATCAAGTCAGAGAATAGCCTATATCCACTTTGAGGGACTCATCCCATAAAGGACTACAGATACAGATTTTATCACGCTTCACCACCTGTATATAATTAAGAGGAGCATTTTAAACTGTTTTATAATCTTAGATTGAGTGGGTTAAAAAAAAAAAAAAAAGAACAGGTTTTACTGGGTATAGCTGGGTGTGCACACTTTCCAAATTACAGTGTACTGTAGTGTAGTCATTTATAGCCAGGCTACCTTTGCAATTAGCTATATTGCCACACTTAGTTAAAAAAGGCACGTAACCTACAAGAGCATTTCTGAATCTCTACAGTACAATTACAGAATGTAGTTTCCAGTCACCAGATTTGAACAGCAGCCTACAGACTAGTTTTGAGATTTCCCCCCCTACCCTTGGTATTAATCAGTCTGAGCATAATTAGCAGCTCAAGCAGTAGTCTCTCCTTCGATTATGTTCTTCCTTTTCTAGAAACTATAGAGCTGTACCAAAATCAGGTTGAACAAAACATGCTATGTCCTGAAATAAGGGCTTATTCCCATTGGGATAGCATACAGTTGCTTATCGTAAATGCTTTGTACCTGAGCTCTGTATTTTCTCCTCTTCACTTTTACATCTTTCGAGTAATTTTAGTTTTAATTCTGCAAAGTACTGTTATATAACAAAACTATAAATAATATTTAAATATTGTTTCTTCTAATAGCACCACACCCTCCTAAACACATTCCTTACAAGGTAAGATTTTACAATGATGGGGTGTAACCTGCCTTTTCCCCACTCCATATTAGCAATTTGCGATTTAGATAGAATCATATTTAGCACCAAAAATACAGCTCTCTACCATCCTAAAAGTTCTGTCAGAAAGTACATTAAATATGGTATCTTAATTTTAAGAAACTGGTTAAGTGGTAGTATTCCAGTGAAAAATTCTCTTACCAGAGCTTGATGTCAGAATAGCTCCTTTGTGAGAAGGTGCTTTAATCGTGCAGATAGTTTTATTTTCACATCCTCTCTTCAAGGGCAACACAGATGGCACCATTTTAACCTTGGGAGCTGATACACTTCGTAGTGTGATTGGGCCTTTCTTCGGTATGTTTTTCCCTTGTGTTGTCCCATCTTTCACAGAAGGCATCTGTTTTAAAAAACAAAACAAAACAAACAAAAAAAACAACCACACACCACCACTGTGAGAAGCTGAAGATCTCCCTTTCTAGCATCTGTAATGAAATACTGACCACGCAGGTAAGGGATATGCTTAGCTGTTTGCTGTCACATTGTCCACATCTGCAGTTCAGAACCTCAAGAATTGTCTCCTGAATGGCCTTCAGCAGCACATAAGTCTGAAGCTAATCACTGGTAATGACAAATACACTAAAGAGGTTACAGAGATCATTTTACATCAGAGTTTCTTCCTCTTACTCCCCAAACTCTAATTAAGCTATTCAATTACATGACTGCACCTAACCTCAAGATGAATTCTTTACCAGCCCTTCCAATAGGTTTCCTGGTCTAGGTCTTAAGTAACAACACAGAAACAAGTTAAAATCTTTCACAAGCAGGTGCCATAGATAAAATATAAATTCAGGAGTGGACCCAGGACGGGTTCAAAATAACTGGTTTGTATGTTGCTCTCATCTATCTTTCATGCAGAATTCTTGCTCCAGTTTATATAGGCACTAATTCATGACCACTCATGCTGTGAAGTTAAGGCTATACAGGTAAACTCATAAGAATGTACAGATCTTCATATGCTTTTCTGTGACTCAAGACGATATGCAGTGATTTGGTCATATTAATGCACTTTGCACTTTTGACTCCAATCCTCATCTTCATTTTCAGAAGTTAATCTGTACTTTTCAGAAGAACACTTACTAAGTTTAGTCCTGCTGATTGGTCTACTGCACATTTTATAGAAATTGCTCTATGGATTTTCCAGGTAGCAGCAGAACAATTAATATCACAAAGGTTTCCATCTTGGCGACAGTATGAATTAAAAGCATTCTCTCCAACCCTCGGCACCAAAAGGAAGGAGTGAAGCAGAATCCAAGCTCTGAAAGACTTTAGAATTAAAATAGACCACCCTTGCTTTCATGTTAATTTGGGTTTTCAAGTAAAATTATTTATTATAATAAATAAATAATATTATTTATTAATTTCTTCTGTAATGTTTCAAAAATGGATAGCTGCTTCTGTTTCACCTGAAGTAGCTTCCTCCATATACTGAGCTTTACTGGAGTTTTTCTGGCCAATCAGTAAAGCCTGACAAAAACTCAGACAACGCCAGTTTTCCCAGTAACAGCTGCTGCCTCCATTTCACCAATTTAACATCAGCTGTTGAACCCACAAGCGAACAACAGAAGGGACTGCATATAGCATCAAGACTCCAACTCTGCGTCCCTACCATGCCTCCTAGGATCTTGGTCTACCCAACCCCGAAGCTCTTCCCTTCTTTCTCACTGTTCCTTTTCTTTTAACCTTCTTTCAGAGTATTTGAAAGCAGCACGTTTCTCCTGACAGGCAGCTGACTCGTCCGAAAATATTTCCCAACCAACCAGCACACGCATACCTCCCGGCCAGGAAGTTTGCACCTTCCAGATGGCTGACTGCCCAAAACCAGGTATATGCCCTCTGCATGAGAAATATTTCCTGGCTACTCTTAACTATTCTAATGAGTCCCGGTTCTACTTCAAATAAACGAACTCCCAAATTATTCAAAGCAGACAGTTAAATTAAGATGTTAAAACTAAAACGCTTGACCAACTTGTTGGTCTTGGGGTTTTGTGTGACTTAATGTTATTATTAATATATGCACAACTTTTCTGTAAGTAAATTTAAAAAGTGTAATTTAGTTCTAAAACATGTTTTGAAAGAAAAAAAAATACTGACAGAGCAATTTATCTCTAATGTCTATTTAAAGTTACTGCACCACTAGAATTATCTTGATAAAAGCGCCTATTAAAAGCTATATTTAGAAAGACCTTATCAAGTTATGCTATGCAATTTTACCAGTTTGACTAAATTAAGACTTGTTTGCTTTTATTAGAAATCTTACCAACCGCATTGTCTTAAGAAGACTTTAGAAAAAAAATTTTTATACCATGGAATAAGATGAAGGCTGAAGACACTAAATAGCACTTGAGGCCAAGTGCAACCAGCTTGTAAAACTGTACTTCTTCATTCCCTTTATTAGGGAGAGACTTTACCTCAGAAATCAACACTACAGTCACATTTGTAGACACAAAACCCATTCCACAATTTCCATTCAGCACTGTGCAATGCAGAATTCCCCTTTTCCAAATGTACAAAATATATAATTAAGTATGTAAAGAAAAAAAGCTTACCAAAGGAACAGAGTGCAGGTCAAATGTTTCATTTGCCGCATCTTTTAACAAGGCTGCTTCCAGAAGAATTCCCATGTTGCTGTTTTGCTCCTTTTCACCTCCAGACGGACAGATGTTTTGAGCACAGGGCTGCATTAAAGAGTTTGAACTTTCCATTTTATCGTTCAGCATCTCTTTCGAGTTCTCTACACACGTTGGAAGCGCAGCAGAAACTGACGAGCATGCCGAATGGGTAGAGCTTGCTTTGCCAATGTCTTCCGGATTCCGCTTTAACACAGGTGTCTTTGAAGCCTTGTGGGAGGCGTTTCTGGGATGTGTTGTGGCATGTACGACTTGGCTAGTGAAGAGGTGTTTGTTAAGATGTAGCTTATGGGGCTTATTCACAGGCAATTCCACTTTAGTATCTTTAGCTAGATCTATTTTCTTTTTCAGCACTTTTATAGAGGGGGACAATTGCCTTGGGGAAGCAACCAGTGAAGACGAGGAGACAGCTGATAGTTGGGGAGACTGTTTTAATGCTGCACTGTCTCTTGACTGTAGCACAGGCCTAGACATAACCTTTGGCTTAACGTTTTTGAAATTAGGTTTGGGAAAACTAACAATCTCCGATTTCTTCGCTTTGGTTATTGTTGACACAATAGGAGACCTGCCCACTGGCTTTCCTGCAGTTTGACCTGAATTAGCTTTAAGCAAAGGCCTTCTGTTATGTCCTCCTACAAACGCCTCGTTTGGTCTTAGTTTTGGAGACTTGTCTCCAAGTTCTGCCAAAGCTGAAACAGAAAAAGTTGTATTTTTTGATCGTTCTTTAGGGGTTGAAGTACACAGAGCAGAATTGCTTTCATCAGCCATAGGACTGAAGACCACAAAAGTTGCTTCGCATTTCAACTCAGGCATAACAGTCCTCTTTAATTTTGGTACACTGCAAGATATGAAAGAGGTGTTGTGCATATCCTGAAGAGCAGCATTTCCAGAGTTACTTTGTTCTTTGGTTAAGCGTTCACTGGTTTTCTTTGATACCTGTTCTCCATCCATTTTATCTACTGGAAGAAAGTGCATGTTATTTACAGGACTATCCATGCGTGTTTCAGCATTGGAATCCCCAGTTTCATCATGGTCAGGGGTATCCTGCAAGGATTTCACTTGGTCATCTTCATTAATATTAATGCATGGTGATAATGCATCTTGCCTATAAGGATCTATACATCCAGCAGCTAGTTTTACAGACTGTGCTTCTGTTTCCTGTGATTCTTTATCAGTCTTGTTAATGTTTTTCAGATAGTGTTCGACGCCTGCAGAGGCAGGACGATATACTTCAAGTTCTGAACAGGCATCTGGGCCTTCTGAAACCACTATCGTAGAGCAGAAGTTAGGTGTTCTTTCTGAGCTGGTTCTATCCAATTTCTCTTTTGTACATACTTCAGAAGAGATTAGCGTTTCCCTCAGATGCATGTCGTCATTTTGATCAGTTCCCAGAGTTTCACCTATGACATTAGTAACATCCAATGTGCTCAGGTGGCAGCGTGCCCCATCCTTTATTAGGGACTGCGTGTTCTGCTCTGAAGCAGGAAGAGGTAATACACACTTGGAGTCAGTCTGACTGTAAGGCACCGATTTGATATTCTGATTTTGCATTTTTGCCATAGCAACACTACCTTTCAGTAAGTTTGTTGTTTCTTTCAAGTCACAGTTCAAAGGATACACACAAGTCTGTTCAGTCACAGAAGACCTGCATGCAGCATCTGCACCTCCCAACAGAGCTGCTGTGCAGTTGTATTTACCAGGTGTCTTCTGCAGATGAAGTGCTTCAATACACTGCTGTTTTAAAAGAACACTTCTGAAGTCACTCTTACTTTCAAGAATGGTATCATCTTCATGCTCAGTCACCATATTTTGGTCAGTTGAATTACCATGTATCCTGGTGGCACAATTCTTTGAGGAAGGTGTAGCTCTGTCACATGCATAGTTATTTCCATTTTCATCCCTTATAAGTAAGGAAGACTTCAAGCCATTCTTTGCTTTGTCATCTGACTTTTCAACATTCATTTTGAAGGCTAAATTTCAAACTATTTTCATTTTATACTTATTTAAAATCCCAGAGAATGCAGATTCTTCTGAACTTCGCAGAAAAAAAACAGCTTTTCCCTAGAACATGTCAACTGTCCTGAAAGACATTTAAAAAGTAGCTCTTTGTTTTCATGTTTCCCAAGAGGATTCAAAAGTTCTGGAATTAAAAAGAAATGAAAAATGATTAGCCAAACCAGGATTTTAAGACAGTGAGCATTCTTAAGCTATTAGTCTTTGAGTCAAGTGCAGCCATTTTGACCAACTTCCTTACAGAAATTAGGCTTTTGCAATGATGCCGTTCATGCGTGTTTACATTCACAAGCCATTTCTGCTTCCCTGACTGCCAAGCAACTTTTAACCCTTTGGTCAGTTGCAATCAAGCGTGACTTCAGGGCTGCATTCTCAGATACTTGGCTTGCTAGGCTTCCACGCAAGCAAAGGAACAACCCAAAAGATTTGGCTCCTCAACAGGAAAAAGGTATCTGAGGGACTACATGATAGAATGAACCATCATTTTTCCCAATAGCAGGTACTCAACGAAAGGGCATGGTTCCTCACACAGTGTGTAGGCAAGCTATGAAGCTTCTTACTGCACGGTGCTTGAAAGCCAGAAGCTTACACAGGCTCAAAGACAAGCAGGTGAGAGCCATGTAAGAAAAATCTGTCCAACCAAACTAACTCAAAAAGCTCTCAGTCGCAAGCTGCAAGCAGCTCGGAGAACTCTAGGGAAGAATCACTACATGCTCATCCTGTTCTTATACTCTTCACTCAGCATTTAGCCCTGGTTACTGCTGGAGAGGGGACATGGCGTTAGATGGATCTTCAGTCTGACTGTGTCTGGTCACGCATATGTTCTTACGTACAAGTTTGCACGTAGACAGAAAATTAAGAGAGATCTAAATTGTAATAATGATGAAATGCTGCTGTATAAGCTCAGGTCTAGAACTGACACCAGAGCAGCAACATAGAAGCAACACTAAGAATCCTAGTGAAGAAAAACTTCGGTGCTCATCCCTTGATGCACATAGCAAAGAGAAGTAACAACCCCGGACAGCAGTTTTTCTCTGCACTGAAGGCCTTTTTGCTGCCTTTCAAGGAAGCAATGCACAGCAGAGGCAGCTCAAGACCTTCAAAGAGTTGTCTTAAGACATCTGAGCTGAAATATAGAGAAGACAGGGAGGTTCATAACCAGCTCTGGGATTACACCAGTACACTACCCCAGTGCTGCTGGGGTAGCCAACAGGGAGATGCACAATGGGACCCCTTCAGAGTCACTGGAGAGCAATTCCCTATATAGCAACAGCCCCATCTTCTATAAAGATGACACAAGATTAGCCAAGTGGGGAAACAATTCCAGTGTCCTCTGCAGCAGAGCAGAGCCACTTATCCTCACCCAAAACCCTACAGCAGAAAGGGGCAAGGGGGGGATAAACAGAAAAAACACCCAAAAACAAACTAAAAAAACCCACCAAAACACAAACAACACTGAAGAAGAGCCCTTGCAATGTGTAAGGACAGGTTCCCAGCAAGCACTAAGACTGCACCCAGGTACCAAAACCACAAGAACATGAATGAGAGAGAAGATCCAAACTGCCCAAAGCAGTTGGATGACCTCATAGCACGACTCCATATGAAAGGCTCCTAGTACCAGAAGTGCGACCAGAGGTAGGAAGAACTTCAGATTTATAAGATATGGTTGCAGTGGGGTGGGGGATCTGGCAGGAAGAAGGGTCACTGTCAGAGCAATAAAGTCTAAATGGGAGGGACAGAGTTCACTGGATCCAACAAGGGTTGGACGCATCCATCGGGCTCAAGATGCATTCATTGACAAAGGTCAGCTTCCCAACTGAAGAACAGGGAAATTGGACAGGTGTTGAACACCATCACATGTCTGGAGTGAGAGATTCCACTCTCCAATCAAAGAACAGGAAGGAGGACACTTGCCATCAAAAACGATGAGCAAACAAGTCAGTGGTGCTCAACTAAAATGCAGACATCAGAGTGTGGTGTCCTCAAATGAAGATACTGATGCAGTGACATATTTGAAATTTGGTGGGAAGAACGCAGCAGGACATGAACATCACGATTACGTATATAGGATGGACAGAATAATGCATGCTAATACGAGAATTATATTAAAGTCTAAAATGATTTGACTGTAAGAACCACAATGAGTAGCAGAGTCCCTACAGACTAAAAAGCCAGAGCTAACAGAAAAACAGAAAATATGTGATCTGCACTATCAACCGTCTCAACCAGGGCGACAATACTGGTTGCAATACACTGAGACAGGTCAAGGAGGCTACAAGATCAGAAAACATAATAATAATAATGGGAGATTTCTGCTATCTCAATGTTGATTGGGCACATAGAAGAATAATTCCCTGATCATATTTTTGTACAGGAATCAGTGACTGCTTTGGGAAACAAGTTTGCCGTGACAAGAGAAGCAACTCTTGATTTGTTCTCTAACAAAGAAATTTAAATCCTCACAGAAACCATATAAACCATTTTGGAAACCACAGCAGGGGAAAGAAAACAAACTCTTATCAACAGATACTTTGGGAAACGTAAAATAAAGACAGCACACTAAGTATTGAAAGGTAAGTTACTAAAAGCAAGAATGCATCATTCAAACAGCTGACATTTTTCTTTAAACCTTATTTTCTTCAGCTGGAAACATAGCTTGAATAACTACATTCAAAATAAATCTTTTTTCATACCAATGAAAAGTATAAAGCTTTCCAGACAGGCTGTAGGGCCCATCAACAGTTTTGAGTACAAATTAAATCTCAAATTAAGACTGTTCTAGAACTGCAGAAATTTGCATGCTCACCATGGACCAAACAGAGTGGCTTCTGGCCTACAACCTTGGCTTTACATGGGACTTTAAACATCTGTCTTAGACTGAGGGTAAAAAAAAACAAAAACAAAACAAAAAAAAACCAAAACCAACACACACAGAACAAAGAAACAACAAGCTACTGAGATCAGACAGCACCCTCCTCTGCCCCACCTTCCTTCCCCAAGATGAAATGGCTTGACTAGCTTAAAATCTCCTGGTTCCTTAAGGCTGGTCAAGATCCTTTGCCTACCCACTTGTTCAATCCCTATAGAAGCATGAACAATTTTAGTACCCTCATGTTCATCTTCCATCAGGAAACATAAGGCAGATTCATGAGTTCTTCCAAAAAAAGTCTTCCCTGGAGGCAGGGCAAGAACATGTCCTGAATAATTTTGCATTGATTTAAGTCAATCACAGAATCAACTGCTGAAAAATATTTGCAAACTTTGCTTTCACTTTTGTTTTGACACATGAAAACTAGTTTCTACTTGTCTGGAGACTAGCCCATAACACAGCTTGCTCACCTAGTCATGCAACAAAAACTTAAGATTCCATTTTGATTCACCATTAGCTCAGATGAAGACAGCAGTCTTACCTCTTTCAAGAGCTTTCTCACTACAGAAAACAGGGAACTTCAATATACCAAGACTTGGGATCTCAGTCTTGCGAAGAATTTAAAGAATGACACATTAGCTTACAGTATGAATAGCTAATAATGCCAAAACTTGAAACAACACAGGCAGCAAAGTAAACCTTGATCCAATCGATGCTGAATAAGCTCCAAGAAAAATAAAAGTAGTTTTGAGACTGAGTAGAGGAATGAGAAAGTGTGTTAAAGTCGCATACACGAATGTGTACATGTACATATAGAAGTCTGCTCACTCAGTGCTCTGGACTTTCACGTAACCAGAGAATATACAGTAATAAACCACTGATTCAACTAATTTTAAAGCAAATTTTCACTTTAGTAATCAATACTTTCATGAGCAGCTAGACCAGCTTCAAATACAGCTTCATATCCACATTTAGAGTCCTAAAAGTGTCCTGCATAAGTAATGAGGTACTCCTATGGATTAACTATAGTGTATAAAAATCTGTAACCTAGATGAACATTAGTCCTCAAAGAACTGACTTTCTGTAACTCTGCAGGTACTAATATGTTCATCAGGCTTATGAGAACACTTCCTGGTGATGAGAAATTCTTTAGATTTAAGACCTGCCATAGGAGGCTGAATGAAAAATTAACCTCAACCAGCATCTCCTCCATAGGAGTGGTTAGTAGCAGACACAACAGTTGCCCTTCCTGAGAACATTCCTTCCCAAGGATGCACTGTTCCTGGCAACTAATGAGTTGGGGAATTCTCTAAACTAAATACTACTACTAAACTCGCTTTGAGTTCGTCTTACATCAACAAGCATTATGCACGCCTGGCCTCCACAGCACCCTACAGTGCAGTGCAAAAGGGTTCAGCTGTTTTGTGCCTTCAGTAAAGCTCAACTTGTCAAATTTCAGTTGTATATTTCAAGTGCTTACACACTGCAAAAAAAGTCTTAGTTATCAGAGCTCTAAGCTTTCCCCTTCCTCAACAGATATAAGAGCTTGGGGTAACAGAAGCATCACTTCGAAAAAAAGGGAAAAGAGCTTGGCAAGCAGATTCTCCCAAAAGGAGAAGAGATCAGCTGCCAGCAGCCCCCTATCCAGGAGAAATACATTAAAGCACACAAAACAGGGCTCAGAGCAAGATCTTGTCGCTTCTACTAACCTACAAGGGGTGTCCAGGGGTGTGCTGTAAAAAGGGCAGAGGGACAGCGACTTGTTCAGTGCTGGGCAAACAGGAATCAAAACCGTATCATAATTCAAGCTACAAGTTTACAAATTACTACAAGAATGCAAGTCAGTTAGTGTTAGTGTCACAACGCAGACAGTAACAATTTACACTTTTCCTGGTACTCCATCTGGAACTCTGTTCTTTCACCCACACCATCACACAGCATTTACTCAATCCCATCAGCTACGTTTGTGCAGCCTGTATGAAGGGGGGGGATAAATCTGAAAGGAGAGGGTATGCCCAGACATGCAGGAAGGCAGTCTAGAAGAGCTCTAATCAACTGAACATGCTTTGATACCAGACAAAATGCACAGTCAGCATCTGTATTTCAGCAGAAAACCATATTACACGGTCACAATTACCACAGTCACTGAAGTCAGAAACCATTTAAAGCATTTTATATGTCAACACATTACACTACAAGCAGTTTACCTGACCGTGTTCTGGAACACAACACAAYCATATAAGTCTGGCTTTTTCAGCACATGCACGTGCAGAGACGACAGCATCAAGGAGGGAGTCTGCAGCAACGGGCATCCCTCCCAACATGCTCTGTCCAGGGTTGCTCACACGTGTTCCATCAGAAAGCACGGGGAAAACACGCAATTTCAGGTAACACTGCATTTGCACAGAATCGTGATTTCAGAGCTCCCTGTGCAACCTCAGTAACGTCACATCCTCATGTGAATTAGCCTGTTGCCAAGCTAATTCAAACTATTAGAAGAGAGGATGAGTTAAGCTCCTAAAACAACTTCACCCAGACTTTTATAACATTACAAGTACAACACAGTCCTAAAAGTGAATTACGTGAAGTGCTCATATGATAATGGCATTGCTTGCTTAAGAACACACAGTATCATCAGTGCTCGCACTGTGAAGGTGCTGTTTATAACAAAAAAACCCCACAGGGTAGCTAAGTGACATCTGTATGTTTTACTCAAAGCCATTTTAAAAATCAAAATCAATGTGAGACACTTGCTATGGTAAGCAGAAATAATGTGCAACTTATGTTTGCAAGAAATTATGCAGGCACATTTGAGTGAATGAGTAGTATCACTTCCACAGGCATGAACCATCAGGGTTGGCTCCTACTTGGCTATTTGCCAGCCTGCTTCAAGACTGAAGCACCAGCATAACATACAAGTGATAGTAACCAAGAAGCATTAATTTTAAGCAGTTAAAACTTGGCACTACAATATGAAAGAAGTGAAGTGGAAAGCCAATTGAGCATACAGCTGCAGAAATCAGACATCCTGAAGTTGTCTGAGAGGTGCTGACTTCATGCAAGGTGTTCAAACCATGACACAGTACCATCAGACTACCCCAAAACATATGACTGCTCATGCTATCAGGTACATCTACCCTAGTAGCTTGCTCCTACTAGTGACTAAATGGTTGTCTAACAGAGACAGCAATGCTAGCGCTTTCCCCAAACTCATGACCTCCAGCGATTCAGTCCTCAGAGCATTGGTTCAATGGAAATCTTCAACTGCTTTCGGACCCTTCTTTTCCTTGCCCATAGTCATTACTTTCCTAAGATGAAGAGTCCTTATCTATTTAATTGTTCATAAACTCTGGCCATCCTTGTTGGCCTGTCTTCAAGGATGTTCGGCTGTTGTCCCCATCTTCAAGTTCAGACTATTATTTGTAAGCACATAATACACTCAGAAATTCCAATGGATTTATACAGCATCTTGATAACGCAATTTTTCTTCCTTTAATAATTGCCAACTTCTGATATTTATTGTAAGGTAAGTTCCAGGAGAACTCTGTATTCATAAGTGGAAGACTGGTCCAGTGACTTTTCTTAAAAGTAAACTAAGTCCATCTTTTACTTACATAACCAAGAACTTGAAAACAGCGTCTAGAAATGGCATCTAGTATTTTGGGGATTTGGAGGTGCAACCCCCTAGACCAGGAAGTCCTGCAAATGCACATGCCTTTCCTCCACTCTGTTTTACAGCAACTGACAAGATGAAACTCACAAACATAATAGTGATAAAGCATACACATGCCAGTGACAAATGCTAGCTATTAAGACAGCGCAAGTAAGCAAGTGTACTTTATTATTTGATATTAAGTGCCTGATCAAACAAAACTAAAGCTACCTATTTGAATGCACAGATGAGAATACCAACAAGCCTCTCGCCTGGATATTCCAGCACTCTCTTTGACTTAATCAGGCTCTCATTCATAGCTTCATTAAGACAGCATTCATTACTAAAAGTGACACAGACTACTCAGGGTTTTCCAAGTATGGTGCAGTACACAACTGCACAGATGGTCAGTTATATATTTAGTTATCATTCATTTATCCATTGCCATCATAAACAAAGACCATGCATGGTTTTCCATGAGATAAATATTCAGTCTGTTACTCTTTAGGAACTTGTAAGAATGACATTAAGTTATTACTTCCTGGTTAAATTAGTTATCAACTTTTCAGGAAGATGCTTTGAGGTTTTTTTGCTATTTTATCACAACTAAATTGTTTAGCAGAAGCATATATTCTTGTACAAGGAAGGTTAAACTTTCAGGTCAAAACAGAATTAAGGAGCTGGAACTTGATAAAAAAACAATAGCACATTTATTATGGCACTTCCTTGGAAGGTCAAGGTTCAAGTCCTTCTTTTTGAAAGACTTGATTGAACAGCTAAGCACAAACAAGACTTGAGATTGTCAGAGCCCTATGTTCAACAATCCTAATCAGTGCTCAAGTTCTTTGGCTAGATGGGGGTTACAAATATTGCTCACCTTCTCTGTTTCCTGGAATTCAGCTAAACTGATTTTCTCCATTGCTACCATTTAAAGGGTACATTTATACATTTTGGTATCTTCAAGTTACGAAACAGTGAGCCAGGATTATTCACAGGAATTTTCCCTCTAAGACTGAAATATTATCGGTGTAGGAAGGAAGGTGGTAATAGATTACGAAGAACAAAAAAGCTTTGCGAATTCATGGTAGGTCTGCCCAGACACTTGTGTACAGCAAATAAGTGAAACTTTAAAGTTGAGCAAATAAGGTTTGTGCTCAAGAATGTCCTCAAGTTTCAAGATAGTCTTCAGATATCTAGCAGCTTTCCCCGAAGTCTCTCATCATGCATTCTTTATCATAATTTCTCATTTTTTAAGGACATTTCAGCCATCAGCACCCTTGCTGCCCATCTTCCTTTGAACAAACTTCAAACATTCAAAGTAGAAGTTGGGCTGACTGGTTCTGAACTAACTGGTCAGTCCTCTCAGCAACCTTTCTACTCTCCATTACACGTTTCTCCTCTTTTACAGAGCTGTCAATCCTCCTAACTTGCCCCATGTTCCTCACTTGCTTCTCATCCTAGCTGGTCAAATCTCATATAGAAGCAGGTACACAGGGAAGCAGTGCAGAATAGACACTACACCTTGGATTCTCAAGACAAATGGGGGGGGAGGGGGTGTTGCTGTTGTGTTTTTGTGTTTTGTTTGGGGTTTTTTTGTTTGGTTTTTTAAATTTTGTTTTAAAATATCCCCTCTGAGTATTAGGTTTACAGACATTTAATTAAGCTAAGACTTTTTGTCTGCTGCTAATCTCCTCTTGACTGACAAGTAAAAGATTTTCACAAAACAGCAAGTACAAAAACAGCAGAAACACTCTGCAGGAGCAGCACCATGCTGCAAAAGTGGCGGCTAAAATGCCAGTCATAACCCTGGAAAAAAAAAAATAGTTCTCGTTTCCTAGCAATGAGCCACAACGAGTCATTAGTTTGGCAAGTCAGAGCAGAGATGGCTTTAACCATTACCACCGAAAACTCCTGCATTAAATATTTGCATTTACAAACAAGTTTTAATGCCAAGCAAATATTCCACAATGCGGTAGGCAGCATACACTGAGACTACTTAAGGTTATGCACTGACTTGAAACTTTCCATGTTCCTGAACTATTTTATGAAGTATCTGTGCCTCCAGCACGCAACACGTAGCTGACATTATCAGTATTCTGGCTAGTACAGTGACTGCGTCAATGGAATCGGATAGTTAAGGCCACAGAAGGACTCATCTGCTCCCGTGCACTGCATGTCCTTTCAGATCTTCACCTAAAACTGAGAAGCTGAGTGGTGCGGTCAACATGCCTGAGGGATGGGATGCCATCCAGAGGGACCTGGGCAAGCTCAAGAAGTGGGCCCATGTGAACCTCATGAGGTTCAACAAGGCCAAGTGCAAGCTCCTGCACCTGGGTCGGGGCAACCCCCAGTATCAATACAGGCTGGGGGGTGAAGGGATTGAGAGCAGCCCTGCCGAGAAGGACTTGGGGGTACTGGTGGATGAAAAGCTGGACACGAGCTGACAATGTGCGCTCGCAGCCCAGAAGGCCAACCATATCCTGGGCTGCATCAAAAGAAGCGTGGCCAGCAGGTCGAGGGAGGTGATTCTGCCCCTCTRCTCTGCTCTGGTGAGACCCCACCTGGAGTACTKCRTCSAGCTCTGGARCCCTCAGCACAAGAAAGACATGGACCTGTTGGAGCAGGTCCAGAGGAGGACCATGAAAATGATCAGGGGGATGGAACGMCTCTCCTATGAGGACAGGCTGAGAGAGTTGGGGTTGTTCAGCCTGGAGAAGAGAAGGCTTTGGGGAGACCTTATTGGAGCCTATCAGTACTTAAAGGGGGCTGATAAGAAAGATGGGGACAAACTTTTTAGCAGAGCCTGTAGCGATAGGACAAGGGGGAATGGTTTTAAACTGAAAGAGGGTAGATTTAGACTAGATACAAGGAAGAAATTTTTTACGCTGAGTGTGGTGAAACACTGGAACAGGTTGCCCAGAGAGGTGGTGGATATCCCATCCCTGGAAACATTCAAGGTCAGGTTGGATGGGGCTCTGAGCAACCTGATCTAGTTGAAGACTGTCCCAGGACAATCACACAGCAGGTGGGTTGGACTAGATGACCTTTAAAAGGTCCCTTCTAACCCAAACTATTCTATGATTCTATGATTCTAAGTTGTTCAGCAACTGGCTATATTTAACACCAACACATAATATGAACTAGTTTACAGAGCATCTGGAGTACTCCCAACATAAGCTGTAGTGAAGCAAGATACAGCAAGTACAGCAGTATTATTTAGCTCTACTGGATTATTCTGTGTAACAAATCTATAACCTAATTTATCTGAAAAAGCAGATCAACATGGCATCTAATGACTGAAAAAGCAGCATCTTTGCTATGATAGCCTTTTACAGTACAAACTGAAGAATTAATGAAGATGCTTAGGATTTCTGACATTAACCAGGTTAGAAGTTTAAGCAGCTCACAGTTTTGCAGACTCAAAAGATGCTTGCCCTGCAGAAGTGGTCATTCATTCAGAAAAAGACTACAGCCAGCCACGAACAGTTTCCACTTACTTTACACGAAATTCTACCACTGAGTTAGGACTGCACTTTTGCACAGCAACAGCATCACAGCAGAATTTAATTCTGAAGCTGTTGCCAATTAAAGAATAGTTGTTCCTACACCTTTTTTTTTTTAACTATTCAAGGCTACTGATTATATATAGCGAACAAAATCTAATAAAACTGCAATGAACTGGTTACAGGAAATAATATTTTGTTAGCTAAATAAGAAACAGCTCTAACTATGATGAGAAGTCTTAAAGGCACACTGGTTGTTGAGGGTTTTCAGTAAGTATTGCTGAATAGTAGTTTAAATCTTACCAAACTTAATAATTTCATCAATATTTCACCTGCAGTGTTGCACAACTGGCATCTGGAGCAACCAGGCTATTCACAGCCATTGTACCAAATGTTGTAGTCTCAGGAGARAAAAAAAAAAAAACCCACATTGTTTTTATATTTTAAAAAATGTTATGTTCCCTACAAAGGAAACTGTTTCTCACAGTGAGATCAGTCCTGCTACAAGAGTTTATTTTTATATTTTATTCTTTTTACATTTTTCGTTTGTTTGTCTTTCAGTCCCAGAACACACAAGTCTCTGAATGCAACAGGGACTAGCTCTACAAAGCTAAACACAGCACTGCACATCTGCAGCAGACAAACGACAAGAACAAGACAGACACCATGACAGTTTTGTAGAGCTGTTCAGAGAAAATAGCCTGATTTATGCAAAACTGTTAGGCAGCAGGGTACAGTTGGTGCTCTCTGGAAAGCACAAGCTCCCTGTGCCGCTTGACAGAGCTGCCGAGAGGCTGCCTGCAGCCCAGTGAGGGCTAAAATTCCACCGGGATCTAGTGCGGGAAGGACCAGAGAGAAGGAGGAGCTGGGCACACATTACTTAAAAGGCTGCCAGGGCAAGGTTATTGGTCTCACCCAGGCATTCTGGAAGGGATCCAGATGTGCAGGCTGCTGCCTGGCTCCCTGCAGATTCCCCTTGGCTCTTGGGAAAGGGTTCCACTTGAGCTCTGAGCAGCAGCACTCCCACAAAGGGTTCTGCATCCACAGAGCAACAGCAGGACTCGAAGCTCCTGTCTAGAAATTGCCCCCTCAGTCCCTGTGAGACCACTCAGGAATGCTATAGTCTAGCAAAGAATTATAAATTTCTTCTTTAAGATGCAAGGGGTGCAAATCCATTATTTTAATACTTTTCCTTGAATCGAGTTGCTTAAAGTTAGGTATCAAATCCATATGCTGCTTATGATAGTCCACATTTTGTTTTATAGTGTAGCCAAACCTCTACACCAGAGCTTTAACCAGAGAGCTGAAAAGTGTTTTAAATTCAAAATGCTAGCCTCTCAAACAGTTCTCATTCAACTATTTAGCTGACTCCACAGCTTCCCACAAGAGTAGACTGTATATATATCAGCAGATCTTTGCAGACACCCTGGAACTACAGTTACACGTTATATGGGAACATTAGCTTTGATTTCAACTCAAGACTGACCAAAATCAATGCAAGGGGAAGTGACAGAAGTGTTACAAATCCAGTGCCGCATCCATACCTGATGTTCCCAAGTGAGTTTCAGCTTCTGCTACAGCCTCCCTTTGAGATGAGAGATGTGCACAATGAGAGGACATTGCACACACGAGCAAAGTACTGCCTCTGTGCTACAAAGTGAAAAAGCAGCACCCTGGTTTTATAATAAACTAGATCATAACCCTTGAATAACTGACAGCCTAATAGGAGCTACATGATTAACAGGCAAAAACTGCCTTTCTCTTCCTTTGGCTGGTTTTTGAAAGAGTCAGCTTGGTCTTTTTTGCAAGGATTGATCACACATTAACTTTTACCATACAGCCCCCTCGGTCAGATGATTTCACTCATACACATGAATTGGTTCTCTGGAGTCTCTAGGACTTGGTGCCATGTATAAACTACCCAGTCTGCAACACAGTTCACCTCACGTTTAACCCTTTAGGCTTTGACTTCACTGGCTTTACAAGCCTGATGGAGGGAAAACCTGAATTACATACAAGTAGTGATAGCAACAGGCTGATTTAAAGGACATTGGTCTGATCTGGTACACTTTAAGCAGCCATTCTACAGCCAGACACTCAGTTGGTTAGCAGCAACCTATAAAATTCTATTTCTTGGGCTAAACCACATTTAAGACATGCAAATCTGCAGCAGGAAATAATTGAGAGAACACACAGATAAAGGGGCTTTCCATTAATACCATTTAAAAAAACATGTTAGTGGAAAAAAAATTACTGCAACTCCTATAGATTCTGCACAGGGACAGGCAATACAAAGATTCAAGTTAAATGATGCCTTTATATTCTTACGGTCAAAACTCAAAGCTTCCCCTGCTCAAAACTGTAGAAAGCACCAGGATGCACAGCTTCGCTATGCACAAGCTTCTCCAAAGCTGTGCTTTCCAGGCTGTTCCTCCAAGGACGTAATACACATCCATCATTAAGACAGCAACAGAGTCAGAACATTATTTCTGGATTTATATTGGTCACAGACCTTCATTATTTAATTCTGGTAAGTACCAACACCAAATGGCAGCTGCTGGGTCAAACAGTCACTTAACAGTACAGAAAGCCATGAAACTATCATCCATATCAGAAGCGGGTCAGAAACACTAGTATTTCATACAGCAAGTATTTCGCCACTCCGCAATGCGGGTGGAAAACGCCTACACAGGGCTAACACAAATCAGTGTACTTGAGTAACTTCATACAGTTGATGTTAGTTTGGGACACAGATAAGCAACTCTGCCTCCGGTATTTCAGCTTAAAGCAGCAAGAAAAGAATTCTCGCATTTGGACAGGTATTTGGGCTATGCATAGCATAAGGTGGGGTTTTTTTTGTGGGAATGAGGAAGAAACACTGTTGAAAAGCAAACAAAAAAGGAAGTTGCTTAAGCACCTAACAGAAGTTAACTGAACTTGCACAACTGAATACTGTGAAGGGTGACCAACTTTTTTTTCAAAAGCAATCTCAGTAAGTTTGAATTTGTGTGACAGAATTATTTAATCTATCAGCATCAAGTTTACCAAAGCATGTTAACAATGCTGCAGTTTCTAGACTTCCACCTATAAATCCACCCAGTCACAGTGCACAAACAAGGATCCTCACGTCCTGTTCAATCAGGACTCCAAATGCACAGTTTGTTGATACAAGTTCTCTGATATATGAAATCCCAAAATGCTGGAGAAGCCTGAATTGAGAAGAGTTGCCTAGGTGGGGGGTAGGGGGTGGGTGTGGAACACAACAAAATAGAAAAACCCCAAACCACAAACACACACCCAGTGCTGAGTAATCCGAGAAAATAAATAGGGGGAAAAGTCATGAAGCTTCTCCTGGTAGGAAAATACATAACCCTAACTGCTGAATGCTAAGGAAAAAGAGTTGAGCTGAGCAGACCATCCAGGAAGAATCCAGAATAGATCTCCATCCCCCAGATCTCTCATTTTCATGTCTCTAATTTTAAAGACTATTTATTAGAGTGCTCTCTCCTTCCTTCACCAGGTACTGGGGATGTTCCTGGAAGAGGAGACTGTTTCTACCTTGATGTTTTCCGTTCAAATCCACCACTGGGGTTCTGTTTTCTCTGAGCCAAGTTAAACATACCAGAGGCATTTTCACAAGTCATTTGGGTAGTATACTGCTTGCAAATGTCAACTGCAAGCAATTAATGCTGCATTAGGAACTTTCTCCAGAGGAAATTGCCTCACAAGAAGCAGGGGTGGAAGGGATTGGCACCTGGAAACCACTCACTTCAGTTCTCTGGAAAGTCCATCTATGCCTAAGCCTTCAGGGTTGCAAAGCAGTATTTGGTGGTTAGAGTTAAAATTGTTCAAGAAGTTTTCTGAAAAAAATATAGAGGCACAGCAGTCCATCAAAATAGATCTAGGAATACRTGGCGTGTAATAAGCTTCCTTGGGCTGGATTTCTTGCATCTACAAAGAAGTTCCTAGTCAAAACTAGGTATGCTGGAAGTCAGAAGGGGGGACAGTCCCCAGTGACTGGGACAACTCTCATGCAGAAGGCCAAGGTTCAATTTGCCTACAAGTACCAAGTGCTCAAATTAGCTCTGCTCTTCAACATGATAGACCAACTGGTGGCTAGGGCCCTTCATTTATGACCACTGATAAAGGTCTTTAAAAAAGAAAATCTGGAGGTGTGTCATGGTTTAACCCCAGCTGGCAACTAAGCAACCACACAGCCACTCGCTCACTCCCCCCACAGCAGGAAGGGGGAGAGAATCAGAAGAGTGAAAATGAGAAAACTCGTGGGTTGAGATAAAGACAGTTTAATAGGGAAAGCAAAAGCCGCGTGCACAAGCAAAGCAAAACAAGGAATTCATTCCCTACTTCCCATCGGCAGGCAGGTGTTCAGCCATCACCAGGAAAGCAGGGCTCCATCACACGTAACGGTTACTTGGGAAGACAAACGCCATCACTCCTAACGTCCCCCCTCCCTTCTTCTTCCCCCAGCTTTATATGCTGAGCATGACGTCACATGGTATGGAATATCCCTTTGGTCAGTTGGGGTCAGCTGTCCCGGCTGTGTCCCCTCCCAACTTCTTGTGCACCCCCAGCCTACTCGCTGGTGGGGTGGGGTGAGAAGCAGAAAAGGCCTTGACTCTGTGTAAGCACTGCTCAGCAATAAGGAAAACATCCCTGTATTATCCACACTGTTTCCAGCACAAATCCAAAACATAGTCCCATGCCAGCTACTGTGAAGAAAAATAACTCTATCCCAGCCAAAACCAGCACAAGGTGGTCTCTGATTTTTCTTAAAGCAGAAAAGAGAAAAGTGTATATTCTCAGCTGATCACATGACAGGAAAACAGCTTCTACTGAGGCACACATATCAGTCTAAAAACCAAGTTGCATGTCAGACAATCAAGCCTTCCATATCAATAAAAGTTGTTAGACTGAGTCCTTTGACCATTCTCTTCACAAATCACTGTATTACAGAGAACGGCAGATGTGAAAGGTAGCAGAAGTAACCATTTTCATAATATTAAACTGTACTAAAGTCTCCTGAATTGTTTTATGCAATCTTCCTCTCCTCACCCAAGGCAGAAGCAAGAACAACTGCCTGCTTAAGCTCCCAGTTTCTAAAGGTTTTAAGTCTTACCAGTTTACCACCCACCTCTGTCTTAGTAGTTGCACAGAATCTGGTTTGTGTTTCTCCCCATCATGTCCCTGAATTCCAAGTTCGCATATTAAGATTGAGAATTTGCAGGTTTCAATTACTCCCATCCACATTTCAAATTAGAAGTTGGCAACTAACAAACGTAAGTGCTACGGACAAACTACACATTCCTAAAAATTATTTTAGGTATACAATCCAATAATTCCATGTACTACAAGGAGACTGTGTTTTCACATATCAGGTGGTAATACAAAACAAACCCAAGCCAAGCACATGCTATAGTAGAGAAGCAACATTCAGGATACTATCTGAGAATGCTTGTTATCTCCAATATATTTAAAAGATTCCCAGAGACTCCACTGAAAGAGCCTTACACCTTGAAAATAGTGACATTCACATACCAGCAAGCTGGAGTGTTATGTTTTAGTTTAAGCAGAGTAATCTTTATTGGTACAGGAACCACTGCAGCCATCAGTACCTTCTCCTGTTCAACTCTAATCCCGGTGCACCAGCTTAGCAGCCAATTTTTACATCTCTGTCCTATCACATTAAAGCATGTTTCAATTATTTTGCACAGAATGGTCTGGACACAACATACAGCACTATCCTACTGTGCTTACTTCAACAAGCCTGCTCAGCATTAGCTTCCACATGCAGAAATAAAATGGAATAAACCTCAGTATTCAGGTTTATTTATATGCCAAGTACCTGTATGTTTGCTCTTAAGACCACACAATGGAAAAATACCTTTTAAAAGCTATTTGACAAAGTAATCACAAGTCTTATCATAGCCACAGATTTAGCGTAATAACACATCGGAGCTTACTGTTAGGATAACTTGATGAATCAGATGCCTATCTCCGTCTTATTATTTGATATAAGGGTAACTCATTTATATTCTACCAGGAGAAAATACCAGGTCTAGTCTAGAACTATGAAATACTAGTTCTTTAAGTAACACCAAAGATATTTACTAAGATCCCTGTTATTTTATGTTGGATGCTTAACCTATGTATGCAAATCAACAGTTAAATCAGTGAATAATTTGAATCCCAAACGAACCACAGGAGAATTGCTTCTATTCTGAATCAAGCAATGTAACAACAAAGTCAAAGTCAGGCTGTGCTAACTGAAATCAGACCACCAGCAACCACGATCATCAACACCTCACTGAGCAAGAGTCCACATTCATGCAGACTCACCCTATGGCCTGCACAGATTCATCTTGCACATACCCAGAAGGTCAATACATTCAAAATATTCAGTATGGGAGGGGAAACCAAATACCAACTTAGAGAACATTCCTGCGGTCTCACCACCAGACCTCTCTTCAAATTGAGGCTGCCAAGTTTTCATATATCTCATGTTACACGAGCCACAAGAGTTTGACAGCTCTGTCATGCCATCCCACCTCTCTGCCGAGATGCACAGAGCCAGCGAGGTCCACAAAAGCTGACAGCTCCTCCAGCACAAGAGGAACCACCTCAGCAGCTTCTAACAGCTAAACAGATACAACTGCAGCAATCGGAGCTGCTCACTCACTTAAAGAGCAACAACAAATATGAGGACTATATCATCATCAGGATGGGGGGGGGGACACCCCTGACTGCAGGCTGCCACACATTTTCCTTATAAGAAGAATAAACCCCAACAAGTTCACACGCTTCTTTAGAAAGCTATGGGTGCCTGGGGAAAAAAAGAAGTTTAAAAAAAAAAAAAAAATCACCATTTTCAGCTCCTATCCAATCTAGCCTGCTAGTTTATACTGTCCTATTGTTGGCTAAAGTCTTACCAAAGTTTTAGTCAACACAGAAAGAAAGATTAAGATCCTTCCTGAAAAAGGGTGCCTGAATAACAGTCCCCACCCAGAGCAGAACAGCAAAGATGACTTTTAGATTACCGACTAGAAAAAAAGCGTAAGAGGTGAGTGAGAGTCACAAGACCACTTTCTGCTTAATACCTACCATATTCAGAAAGAAACAAGACATCAGTGCTGTTACGTTTATTTAGAAAGAATATATACAGAGAAATACCAGTCACTAACGCCTCCTCCCAACAGAAGGTGCTTGCAGACTTTCAGATATTGATTAAGTGCTGGAGTGGCAACAGCAATTTCCTACACAGAACAAAACTCAGCCACCGTACTGATGCAAATACAAATCACCTGCTTTCACCAACTAAAGCATCATTGATAAAGCAGAGAGCCAGGCTGACAGCTGAAAGTCAGGAAGCCTCAACTGCAAGACACAGGTGGGCACATTTGCTTTTCAAGCACCTGAATGCATTGTCACAGCCAGCCTTGTCTAAGGCAGGGAGACCAGGAACAGGACAAGATGTGCAAGGATCATACAATTGCTCCTTTTTTCCCCCCACAGATGAAAGCCCATTCCCGGGCAGCAATTGGTACTATGCTTAGTGCATTGGTACAAGTTAGTGGTCCCCATCACTGTCTCCATAGCCTGCACTCCTTCACTCCATCTGTTGAGGAAAGGATCAGTTTTGGAGAGTAATGAAAAGCAGCACACTAGTCAGCTGTGACAATAGTTTCCCCTTTCCAGTTTGAAAAACATACCTGTGCTCACACACAGACAGGGGTGTAGGTCAGAGCCCACAGCAGTTTCACTGTTCCCATTTCGTTAAATGTTTAAGCAGATTCAGCTTAATGCACTTTTCCAGACCTTCTGGTTGGAGATGTTAGCCCACTGTGCTACAGGCTAACCCTGTCTGGCTGTGCAGGACACCTGACACCGGCCACAGTTTCCACTCTGACTGTTTAAGTGTATTAGACACTATTCCTCACATGCACACACTTCCTCACGTGCACTTTTCACCTTTCAGTGGCAATAAGATAAAGACATTTTATTAAGAAAGATCTTAAGCTTTTTGGAAAAAGGTTGTTACTAGTCCTACTCTATGGTAACAGAAAGCCACAGGTGAAGACGCGAGGTATAGAAATGCAGGCATGAAACTAAAACTAATTCGTCCCTTCCTCCTCTGCCATTTCAGGGTTAGAATGGGGGACACTGAAAATAGGTATTATTCTTAAAAGGTTGTTAGATAACCTAAGAAATAGCGTCATAAATTTAAGATATTACCACTGCACTACAATCCTTTCAAAGCTACTTCTGGGATTTCTTTAGAAATAATTACTACTCTTTTCTAACAGAGCCCCATATGCAGGTCTGACTGCCACATCTAGCCTTTCCTCCCACATACCTGCTTCAGGAAGAAACGTAAATATCACAGCAGAGCTAAAAGCTAAAGTGAAACCATGGCTACCTGTTTGCTTGACCCAAACCCCCCTGAATCACCAAAGGAGAATGGTACCAAGAGCAGCCCACTATCACCTGAACTGTGGCTTTTTAAAGTCACCAATTTGCCTCTCCCTGATGACGTTGGGCTCTATCCTTGAGCACTGGATGCTTGTTTGTAGGTTAGTTAGTCCTGCCTACAAGTTCAGCTCTATTAAGACAGAGTATTTATTACAATTTAATAATACATTCAAGTCAATAACAGTGTTGGTTTAAATACATTTTGCAATATTACATTAATTTCCTATTTTTCCCATTCTAGGTATAGGTCTTCCTCCCCTCCCATAAAGAGAAACACATTAGATTTCCTTTACCACCTTTAAAAGTTTGATTGAACTTTCCTTCTATTTAGAAATCAAATACTGGTAGCTCCTGTTTTAGTATCTTAGCTTAGCTAAAGATAGCAACCCACGAAAAAGCAATGCCTTAGCATGCAAAGATCAATGATCAAAGATCACCTCAAATACTGAGAAAACCAAAGCAGCCACTAAGTGGAGGCCTTTTATCATCCCCGACTCTCCATTTTAAGAACTGCAACTTGATTGTTCTTCCCAAACTTTAATAGAAAATGGCATATTATACTAGTTTTGCCAACACATCAACTACCCTTCCAGGAAATAATGTGTCAGCAACATATGGAAACTACTTGCAGGGKTTTTTTTGGCGTTTCTCTCCCAGCCTGGCATGTTTTTAGCATTAATTGTGGAAGCCACTAATACTTCTGTTTTAGCTGTTAAATTTAAAACACGAGGGAACATTAAATCAATGACAGTACGTGGTCATCATTTGACAGAAACTACCAAACCTCCCACACAAAGATTACCAGCTTCTATGTAATTTTTGCAACTAAAAGGTTTACTTTGGACTACATCAGGCACACAGCTTCAGAAAGTACAAGTAATCTTATTATTCTCTAAGTAGCAAAGAATAAACTGTAAGAGCCACATATAAGAGCATGCTTCTGTATTTCTGGAATAAACAACTTCAAGTAACACATTTGGAAAGTTATTTGGAATACAGTAGCATCTCACACTAGGGCATGGGGAAAGACAGACACACCACAAACTACTTACCATAGTCAAAGCACAAGCCTTTTAAAAGAGACAAGTTGAAGCTGAGTTAGATTAGTCATCAAAAGCTCTCCTTGGTGGCATACATCAGAGCACAAGCAATCAGTAAGTTAAGGGGAAAAGCAAAAACAAAAAATGAAAACAAAAACATAGAAGCCAGACTACACAGAGTCCTCTCACCAGATTTCAACTTTCAAAGATCAATTCAGCCACGCAGCAATAAAAGGCTCAGGCTGAAGAATTTTCCTTAGACTCCCTGCCAGCACTGCATCAAAATCTCCCTGCGTGCTAGCAACACGTCCTAAGAGCAGGTTTGACAAAGACTTCACAGATTTGACAGATGATACTTGCAAAGAAGTATTTTCTGTAATGCTTCAGACCTTATTTACAGTGAGGGACAAGAGCTCTGTTCAACAAAGTAAGCAACTGGTTTGCCCGGCCAGGTCTGGAACAAGAGGAGGGTGGACTTGTTCAATTCCCCTTTCTTCTGTTACTGAGGGACGCATAAGACTTAAAAAACACCAACTGCTATTTTCATACAGCTGTGGGCTACCACAACTGAAATGTAGAGCCAGGCTACAAACTTACTCCACAGCAGCTACTGTGCCCAGGAGTTTTTGCACAGTACCACCCATGCTGTCGGCACAGGGCTCCCCGAGGAGTTGGATGTTCAGAGCTCGCAGTGCACAGGCACCAGGGTGGGGAAATATTGCCCCTGCACTCCAAGTTGCAAAGAGAAGTGCACACAGACATGCAGGTGCTTTCCCCCACCGCTGCCGTCCTTCCCCTGTGCATCACAAATTACAACAAACAGCTACCCTAGAAGACAGTTCTATATTAAAAAGTCTGCAAAGCAGCTCGGACAAATTTAATCTTAGCCTACCTTCAGATAGCCCGAGGAAAGAACTGTTCTTTGGAAAAGTCATATTGCAACACGTCAAACAATTATTCATTTTTGCCCTGCAGAACTAACAGTTCTCCCTCACCTTTTTAAGTGACATAAACCGCAGTCTCTTACTTCTGTCTGCTACAGGCAAGGAAAGACAAATATGGTGCTTCCAAAAAGCTGAACTGGAGACTTTCCTTTACTCAATTAATTTAACCACATCATAGATTTACCCTAGAAGTGTATAATTTGCTGTTACACCTATTTACTGTAGCCTTCTCAATTCAGCATTGCGAAAAGTAAAAGAAAAAAAAAGAACCAACAGCCAGGATACACTGGCTATGTAAAACAGTGTTAAGGTTACTTTCACCCTCTGAAAATATTTCCTTCCCCAGGGTATAAAAGAATTGCAATAAATATAAACAAATACATTTTAACAAAGTCAATTTAAATGTGAAATTATGACAGCTATATTAAACTCCACTGTAATATATTCATCATTCAAATTAAGACATTCAAGTGGCATGTGCTCACTGCCAATGTTTTAAACACAGACAAACCACTGGCTTTGGGTACACAAACTCAGAGTTGGAGAGTTAAACATTTCAGAATATTTTCTCTTTCTGAACAAGAAACAGAACTTTCTCTCCATTCATTGAATTTATTCAGTTAAATGACTGGGTTTTCAAGCTGTAAGAAATGACACCTACTTGAAGTCTCTTAAAAGGTCACAAAGTTAAAGAAATTTGAAAAAAACAACCTCTAATACTTCTGAAAAAAAAAGTCAGGAATCTAAGGTATAAAATGCATAATGTGCATCCTGTTGGCGATACATAAGTAATACAAGAAATGATGCAGTTATCTTCCACTATAAATGAGAATTGATAACACACCATCCTTAAAAGAAGGCACAGAATATCAACTAACTCTTTTTCCTACAGAGAAATACATGAAAACACTTACACTACCAAGACATCCTTTAACAGATGCTAAATCAATAAAATGCTTGCTCTCAGAACAGGAAACAACTCTTGAAGCTATCCCATGTTCCTAGATGACAATCTCTACCGATGAGCTTTGTAGCATTACAGTGCTTCAAGTGCTTGTCATTGAGATCCCATCCCAACGCCTCAAATACTGGCTCCCAGTTCAATGCGTTACCATCAGAAAAATACACTGCACCAGAAACTTAATAAAAAAGCAGAGAGACAAGAACCTGCAGAATAGGAATAGCTGTCCATATTCRTCCAAGCACCATATTTGTCTTTCCTTGCCTGTAGCAGACAGAAGTAAGAGACTGCAGTTTACGTCACTTAAAAAGGTGAGGGAGAACTGTTAGTTCTGCAGGGCAAAATCTCTCAGAGCAAAAAAACCCAAAACCCACACAGAAATCAGAAGGAACTAAAACAATAAGTATATATCCATTGACCGGGAAGATATCTGGTTTGAAGGAGTCCCCCCTCAGCACCACAGGCATTCTCCATTCACAGTTCCACTGAGCGGTAAGTCCTGCTGCTGCTCAGCTGCACAGGACAGAGCAGCTTTCTAACAACCGTGTGCTACCACCACCTCCAAAATAAAAGCATCACCAGCTGAAGCTTGCACTTCCAGGCCATTCCTCCCCTGCTGTGCCAAGCCTGCCATCACCTTGCCATTACCTGACCTTCCTGGGTCGCTACTTGAAGTTGTTACGGCTTGGTCATGACATTAAGGATTTCTGAAAAGCTGCTCTTCAAGGTCAACACTGAGCTGTGGGCAGATGTTTCTCCTTTATTACTCCCCACTTTGCTCATGACAATCTCCCTCATGGAGATTAACATACTTTCACTCTATTTAAATACAGCCCAAACACCTGCCTGCAAAAAAGTGATCGCCAACCACCCTCCCTCCTTCTCCTCTCCCCTTCAGAACAACCTGGATCCAAATTTATCTTCTGTTTGACCCATCCATTCATATTTCATCAACTGATTAAACTTGCGTGCTTTCTTGGACAGGTTTCTCAAATTGCTTGCCTACCACTCTAACTGCCAGAGTCTTTTCCCTTGACTAAGGATGCTAAAGAGTGCTGCTGGAGCAAGCCAACTACACACGGCAGCACTGGGCAGAGATCACCGTAAGCTTCTGAGGGTTGAGCCAACAGTCTGAATACACCATTCTCCTTCATCCAACTTAACATGCGAGGGTTAGAAAAGAGCCTTTTTCTTCAGAAGTAAGATTTAAAAATTCCATCTTAAAAGGAAGGTGTAGAAAAGCTCCTACTAAAAGTTTTCTAGCCAAGGTATTTACTGTCTTATTTCTTGGATGAAACAGATTATCATTTTATTATCCATCTGTAGAGCACTCAAAAGTAAACTCTGATTCTACAGTTTGGTCTTCCCTTTTCCTCTGAACCACCAGCAGATGACATGAAGGAAGAGGGTGGTCAACCAAAAGCATATCTGTCTTCCCTTCCTGGGATGGCAAGTGAAACAGCTATTTAAGTAGAAATTTATTTCATTTATAATGAAATCCCCAAATACATTAAATCATCATAAAATTTTGTTTCCAACTATTGGCATGGATGATAGAAAAGAATAAGTAGTTCATACTAGTTTTAGAGTTGTAGCATTCATGCTGCTGACAGGAGGATGCTTTTTGGCACTGTACATATTTCATAACCATTTACTTATGTACCAGCCCTCTAGGCCACATAAATCACACTATAATATGTGATGTATTAATTCTGTGCTGGCCATTTGCAGTATCATTCCTTTCTTTAGGATATGCAAACACAAGCTGAAGCAATTAACAGTAACACTGGCCCAGAGTATTTCACTTCCGTGCTGAAATACAAATACCATACAACTTAATCAGAGTTAAGCAAATACTAATTTGTCTGGGAAGTTGTTGCAACCTCAAATATTTATCTCATAGGCTTGAAGTTATGGGATTTATAATTATTTTCATTAAGAGTTCTTAAGTGTGAGGTTTCACACCTACACATGTTGAAAAATTCACATACTTGTTTAACTTGAACATGAGATTTGTATAACAAAGCAAGATGAAGAAATAAAATTGTCTCCCTCTGCTTAGCCAGGCTCATCTCAGAATGCCTTATATGCTGCTTTATTCCCTCAACTTACAGAGAGCATCCAGTCACCAATGCAGCATGGCTGTGACCTGGCCACTAATAGAAAATACTTGGGATACTTGGCAGAAAACCTGGGTTTGCATCATCTGGCGCAAGAGGCAGGAAGCGCTCTCCCAAGAGGGATGCGTTTAGCAGAGTTCTTGGTAAGCTTAAGGTCAGAATAAGACGGGATGAGACATGCAGTCCCAGGGCCGAAGCTCCCACTTCTCTTCCAGACACAGACAACACAGTCCTCCGGATTAAGGTAAAGAGCACTAGACATCTGAAGAACGCCAGTGCAATTGCTCTTGGCTTTCTTCTTTAATTTTTTCCATTTGAAGTCATAAGTACCAAGACTCCCAAATTAAGTTTGAGCTTTACACTCACCAAACCTTTGCTTAACCCTGGCATTCCAACCCAAACAAAGAGAATCAAAAATAAACTTATCTGAATTTAACAGGTTATCCAGTTTTCAACAAGTTTCAAATTCCTACATGCAGATCTGTATCTTTTAGGATTATTTTTACCAGAGTCTACACTAGCTTGTTTATACTGGACTTTGACCCACCTAAAAAGTTCTGATACCATCTGTAAAAATTCCCTTCCCCTCAGCTAAACAGGAAAACCGGATCGATCATCCTCCTTTAGGATTCCGTTGTTCAGGATTAGCCCTAAATTATAGTCTTTGAAGTTACCAGATCACTGCACTATTGAGTAATTTTTATTTTTTTTGGCTTCCCAGGGAACTGTGAGTCGCAGGGTTAAGCACATGCTGTTCTACTTAAATGGCAATATGCCAAATCTGTTAAATATTTAAACATTAACCTCAAGTTTGTAGAAAGGCAGTCGTTACTCCAGAGAGATTAAATTTGTTCTCCAGGCAGTATTGTTGAGTACAAAGGCCATTTTGCCACTTCCTGAAAGTGATTTCTGGAAGAGCTGAAGAGCATGGAAAAGTCACTGGAGTATTCATAATTGCTTCAATGACAGACTTCTTTTCTTTGCAAGTATGGACACACGCACGTTTCCCCTTCTGGCACTACAGATTCATCTTCAGTGTTTAAAAATGCTACTGTTTTGCATTAGGAAAGTCAAAAAGTTTTGAAGATTCCATAGGCAAGTTTTCTTTCGGTTATTCTATGTCAAAACCCAGCTACCAAACAGTAGTAACCAATATTCCACATTGACAGCTAGAAGTCAAAATAAGGCAAACTTTAAATATTTCTCCATGACAATGAAAAAAAAACCAAATAGTGCGAGGGCTTAAAAGAAAAAAGAAACCACCAAAAAACACAACACTGAGCTCATATCTACATTTACAAAACAAATACTAGACAACTAAAAGCTGAATGAACAAGCACAGGGCTGCTACACTTACTCTTCTTAATAGGTTATATGATTACCCCGTTATTCAATGTTATTTTGAGGCAAAAGAGAAGTTGAATCTGCCATTTACGATTTATCTGAAATTGTGTTTCTCTCAAACAAAACCAGAAAACAAACCACACACACTGAAAGGCCATTAACATTTAAGAGATTCAAGGGTCTGCATCTTTGTGCACCATTAGAATTGTTCACTCACAACTAAATAAGAAATGGGATGAACACAAATATTGCATTTTCAAATGAATTTTTTTTGGGGGGAGAGGGAGAAGACCAGCCAAAGAGGTGCAGGGAAGGAGCCAGCACGCTACTTCTGCAACTGTTTTGTAAGCCACCTTCTGCTACCTGGAGACCATGATTAGTCCTGGAGATTGAGAAACCTACTTCTCTACAGCATCTGGCTATATTTACATTCGACGAGCATAAAACTAGTTTTGTCTGAAGCCATTGGTTGGCAAAACAAAACGGCCATCAAGAACACATTGCAACTGATTCCCCCCCCCCCCCCGAAACCTTATTCCCCACAATTTTTTTTAAGAACAAAGTTCTAGGCTGCCCCTCTAAGGAAGCTGGCATTCACTGCGTGTTTATAGATAAATAAGCAGTTTGTAACAATAGCTTTACTCTGACACCAATCAGATATAAACAAGCTCTAAATATAACTTATGTGGATACTATGGAATGACCTCTACAGAACCAGACTTTTATCAATGATATGCATCCTATTACAGATTAGAGAACAGAAACACTGATCCCAAAGTCCTCCACCTAGCTTCCACATGGTCTTCAATAAGAAAGCTAAACAACTGGAAGTATCTGAAAGCCTATGACGAAGCGACCTTGTAGAAGACAAAGCTTTCCCACTTACTTTGCACTGAAAATAGCCCATTAGGGGGGAAAAAAAAAACCCACCACACAGGCTTACTATATTTAGATGACAACTTACCTACAGGGTACCCCACACGAGAGTAAAGGCTGGAGGCGTGCCCACATGCCAAGCCGTATCACTGAAGTGTCAAGCATTCTGCCAGAAGGGCTGCTCTAACCACTGCAGTTCATTACCTTCACTCTTCTCAGGTTTGGGTACGTTACAGTCACTCCTCTCAAGGCTCCACAGCACTTATTTGTCTAAAAAGTGCATTTTTACAAATGTGTGTCTGTGACTACACATCACTGCAGAGTAAGGCTTACACACCGGCACAACAGTGCAGTGACCTGTGGGACACCAACAGTTCAGCTTACAGAAGACACTGCTATAAAGATAGCTGGGCACAGAGGGAAAGAATTACGATACTGATTGTCCCTAGGCTAGGACGGATGGAAAAAGCCATACACTGAAAGGAATCCAGAGACCCCAACTAATACGGCAGGCATCACTGCCTAGTGCTTGAAGCACCCAGCCAACAGGCTACAGGGCAAGCAGGGAAGCTACTAGCCCAATAAAACAACAACAAAGCATGCTCAATACTTTTATTGCTAAAGTAATGGCTAAAGCTGCAATACCTCTTTCAGTAGAGGCAGCTTTTAGCAAGACTTCAGAAGGTCTAATGATACAGACTCCTCATCTAGGGAACTGAAGACAGCTGCTATTCAATTATCACCTTGCAATTAAGCTATTAAATGAACCACCAACTCAAGCTGGTTGAAATTTGGAACCAGATTTATTAACATCTTAAGTGTTGAGATGCAGCACTATCAGAGCAGAGAAGCCCGAATAAATACTAGTTATGCGCAATACAACCATTTGAAACCTATGAGAAATTTGTGACACAAAAGACTTGCTTTATGGTATTTGACTTTGGAGCCCATTTGCTGAGGAGCAAGACACTTTATTACATGAAATCCATAGCACACAAACCCAAGTAAGTTCAGGGCAAGGAAAGAAAGGTAATAATGAGTCCTAACCACATACAGAAACTGCTCAGATATCTTGATCTGTGTGTTTGTGTAATAAGGTAGAAGCAAACTTTTACCACGAGCAGTGTATATATAATGAAGTGGATGACCAAGAGCCTTTATAATCTCCTGAGAAAACTGTCCAGCTCACAAGGTTTGTACTACTTTGTAGCTCCTTGATGTTTTAATACCAAGGACGACGAAACCTTAGGTGAAGCAGTGCGCTGCACAACTCCAAATGAGTATCAGAAGAAGCTATTCATTAGATGAGTTGGTGCAGAGCAAGAACATTTATTCTGCAACTACAGATTCAAGCATGCTAAAATAAGTGAGCTTCCTAACTGCTTGGCAAGCCTCTGCCATCCTTCTAGGCAGATACTGAGAGTGCAAATGCCTAAAGGCATCCAGCTGCCCAAGGCCACCAACCCATGCTGATTGCAGAACCAGCCATTATTATCTCCTGGCATCAAGGCTCTGGCTGATTACATTACTATAGCTGGAGACAACACCCAGACAGTTGTTTCATAATACTTAGCTATAACAATTCCTGAACAGGTCCTATGAACTGTTTACAAGCACGAAATAAAGCAGAGGAAACACAGATGCACTACAGGGGACATCTGTAGCTGAGACACTTTTATACTGAGACACAAGTAAAGACACAACCAGACCAAAATATCTGTAAGGAATTCCTTTCATTTAGGGAAAGCTTGCAAAGGAGTAACTCCAGCAATCCACCTGTAGATACAAACTTGACAAAAATCCGATTACCTGCAACTGAGCATCAATAAGATGACCCTCACTGCATCTAAAAAAGTGCATGGTAAGTATTCTATTATGTGAGGGAAGAGCACTTCTCAGAAAGACAATGCTGGCAACAAATTCATTAAGTTGAGCCCCATGTTACGTGGTAACACATGCTGCTCTATGAACTATGAATCGTATCAGCAGCTTTTCTTCCAGTACTTTCACACCATTGATGGCAGCTGCTTGTAAGAGACCTGAAAAGGATGAGATTTCACAGACAATAAAAACAGTCCATGCTCCACACTGCTTGAAAGATAAAAGAATAAAGTGCCTAAGTCTGGCTTGTATCACTAAATGAGGAGGAAATCAAATATACAAAAGAGCATTCTCTTTAGTGGAAATCTGCAGAAGAGTTTAGCTCCTGCAAACTTACACCTGAAGTACAACTGAGATGATATGGACACCAGATAGGCTGCCCAGTTACAAGTATCTGGTAGAGAACATACCTGAAACAGGGAGTTATCCAGGTAGTACTAGCATCAAGAAACACCAGATTTCTACAGACATCTCCTAGACACCTACAATGCAATAAAACTATCGAGTCAGCATTAAGGGTGTCTTACAGAGGCGAAACTGGCAGACAAGCCGTGCAATTAGGTAGCATTGCAACAGTGGAATATTGCAATCAATAGGCTCCCCAAGATTAGATAATAGTCAAGCACGGAGTAATGGTTTCAAGATCCTTGACTACTGGTGGGAGGAAAGCAATAACCAGTGCACAAATCAGATGAGAGAGTGCTGCAACAGACGGAGTCTGCTTACGGTGCCAAGAACCGCTAGGCCAGTACATCCAGAAGTGGCCTGCATCAAACAGCCATAAACAAGCAGTATCAAAGGTGAGGTTTATGCTGTCATGCAATACTGTTCAGATGGACTCAGTGGAAACAGCACCAATGGGAAACTCTTCACATGCTTAGACAGTCAGCGTCAACAAAGAATCCACAGGACCATCAAGAGCTTCGGCTATGAGTCAGAAATAATCACGTACACACAGGACTAAATGCCTGCAGTCCAAAAGGTGGAAAGGAGCAGTTGAATACAAGCATTCCTTTTCCTCTTTTTCTTCTCCCCAAAGCAATAACCAGGAAGGGGTGGGGGAAAGAGCCAAAAAGAGCCATACAGTAATGGTTTGAACACCAGCACATTTGCAAAACCGAAAGCTGCCAAGCCTCCCAGAGGAAATCACAAAGTCCACATTCAAAGATGGACAAAGCACCAAAGCACCACCTGGTTTCAACCAATGTATCTACCAAAAAAAAAAAAAAAAACCAACCCCAAAAAAACCAACAACAACAAAAAAAACCCAAACCAAAAACAAAAAAAAAAAAAAAAACCAACCCCAAAAAAACCAACAACAACAAAAAAAACCCAAACCAAAACCACCAAACACAAAAACCCCCCAACCAACCAACCAACAAAACCATCACACCCAAAAAAAACAGACCAGGAACACCTGTAGCAAACTGCACTGAGCCTTACACTGAGAACTGTACATGGCATTACAGACAACAGGGGAGGCTTTGTCAAGCACACAAAACGCAGTTGTCCAATCTCTGCAAGAAATTTTCTAACAATCCAGATTATCCTCTCATGCTGTTATTCAGCACAGAGATCTAATTTCAGTGCTAATTTCTTAGACCAACTGACCAAGCTCACTATTTCAATCCAACGCTGTGCGTAATGCATACTCCCAGGAACGAAGATAGATGATCATTAACAAAAGTTTGTTTTTACATTCCACAAAGTGGAAACCCTAATGCTGCATACCCCTTGGTGCAGGAATTAGTTGTTCAAACAACCTGCCCTTTTACCCTAGTGGGTTTTGGTTTTATTTGAGCTTTAGTGTGTTTAATTGCCAGCTACTCCACCAACGTAAGTCAGCTTTCAGACAGATCTGGGCCAACAAATCAAGATGGAACAGTTCATTTTTGATCGCATTTAATTACTCCAGTTTCCGGGAAAATTATGAAGTCATTTAATTGATAGAAGGACTCACTGGAAGCTGTGTTTTCTGAAAAGCGTGACTTTTGGGTTTGCTAACCCCAAAGAGCATGAACAGAACCAGTGCAAACCAGCAGAAAGTTTAACAAGCATTTAAATAAAGCCTAGTAATGAAGATGTCAGGAAAGTTCATGCTTTGCGACAGGTAAAACTCCATCAAAAGAAGAGTTTAATCTCCAAGTGACATCATTGCAGATGATTTGATACTCCGAACAGCACTGCCTGTGGCAGAGAGGAGTGTTAAAGTCTTTCAAACCAAATTTCAAGTTATTCTTTAATTTTTCTCAAAAGAACATCACAGAAATTCAAGAACAGGACAGTGTCCTGATACTGTTAAAGAATGTTTTATGTTGATTTGTAAGTTAAATGGTGAATTAATGTTTTAATGTTGATATAAGTAATCCCAACATTGGGATGCATACTGCATATTGGTTTTGTTTATGGATCAACGTCTCCCAAAAGGAATACCTACCCCAGTTACTTCCAAATGTTCATGGTGAATGAGTTTGCCATAAGCTGCCTTTTTAATTGAGCAACTTAAAGGCCAAGACAGATACGAGAAAACTACCAGTATGGAATACTGCAGCTACAGAGAAGTGACACTAAATAACACAGAATTCAAGACACCAAAATTAATAAAATAAGCAGGAGAAGAAAAAAAACACACCAAAAAAACCAAACCCAAAGTGAAAAGCATGTCCAATTTTGGCAATTTCTAATCAAACAATCCTTTATACTTCTCTAAAACTGGACACTCAGTTTACAAGTAACAACCAGCTGTGTATGCAGCTTTTGCTCCACAGACTGGAAGCTGTACTGACCACCACCTAGCACAGGTTAGCAGAACTCCAGAAACTTTAGATAAAGCTTGCACAGACAGACTTCCAAGTTTACACATTGTATATATGCCACTTTTCTGCAGGATAATTATTTATCAAGCTATTTGTACTTATATCCACAAAGCAGCCTTCCAATTTCTCACCATTTACCCATATACCACTAAAATAAGTCAGGTTTCCTGCTGATTTCTCCCAGAAAACTTGTGAGATTTTTTCCCCCAAGCTGAAAGCAATTCTAAGGACATCTGACACATTGCAGCTTCAACTGGATGAAAGGACAGGCACGTCAAAGGGCAGGCAACTAAACTCAAAGGGAGCATATGAGAATTTCTCACGGCAGGAGCCAGCATTCAAATAACTGCACAGCTCCTACAGGCAGAACTACAATCTTCTTGCAACTTGGAGCCACAATGAAGAGGTAGGGCCCTGCACAGTGACAGGATGAATCATCTGATCATCAACATAATTTTAGAGGCAAGGGGCACCAACAGACCAATTTCCTTGAAAGTCTCTTTGCATTTGATCTGGAAGAGTGCAGTTCCAAAACCCAAAACTGGGTGCAACTGCCAACTGACTTTATAACATCCCCTGCCTATAATCCTGTAAATGGCTCATCAGCCATCCCAGTTCAAGTTATTTCCTTCTTTGAACAAAGTTACTTGCTAGAATATCCAAAACAGGTTACAGAACCTCCATCCACAGAGATTTTCAAGACTCAGCCAGACCCTGCCATGGCTGACCTGATCTAGCACAGGCAGTAGCCCTACTTCAATCTGGAGGCTGGAAAAACTGACCTCCAAAGGTACCTCCCAGCCAATTTGTAATTCTGTAAATTAAAGCATTTTTTAAAGAAAAATGCAGACTCAGAGAAAGTATTCTGCAATCACCTCTTGGCTTCCCTTTTAAAGTCACATCACTGGTATTTAAAGTATCTCTAATCATCACAGTAAATGAAATATTTCACTACCACTAAAACATCTGAATCAGATATTAAGAGCAAGCACCTCAAACTTTGTCCAAGAACTGATGACTCTTGTAGACTAGGCATTAACAGGATGCGTGCTATGCATGAGCCAGTGTCAGCAGCATCTTCCATTTATACCTCCAGTTTAAAAGCAGTCTCGCATCATGGTTTTGAAATACTACAACTATCTTATCTTTAGCCTTCTCAAATAAGAGTAATTGCATTTGACTCACTAGGAGCATACAGGTAAAATATCAAGTAAAATAAAAAAGGTACATCATGTTTATTGTGAGAATGGGCACACAAACCATAGCTGATGGACAAGTTCGTAGCCTTTCTTGTTTCACAGCAGTTTATTCACCAGCCCATACTCTCTACCACAACTCTATCAGACTGCCCATTGGCCTACACATCCTTAGTTCCCAAACCCTCCCGGAATGATGGTACAGCAAAATCCTCCTACTTTCTAAATTCTTCAGACAAGATTATTCAGTCTGCTGCAATTCAACACTAGAGACATGACCAGTCAGCATCTCTCTTCAGTAGCATCAGCTACAACTCCAACAGGAGATGAATGAAGGCAAAACAGAAGTCTGTATACTCCCAGCACCAAATACTCACACTCACCCAAGAATATAATCACACCCGTTCAGGAGCACAATGACTAAAAGCATTTCTTGTTTGGCCAGCTGCGTAGATTTACAGCTGATCTCACAAAGGAAAAAGGAGCACTATTTCACAGGTCACTCCATCCAGACCTCACAGATGTCAGCTGATGCCATCAAACTAAACTAAAAAGTCCAGGACACAGGACTTGTATGTATGGACCTCACACATTGGCAGGAGAACAGGGAAAAAACAGAGTTACTTAACATAGCTACAACCATATTTTTCACAGTAATGAAGATTCCTTCTTCAATAGCCCTAGTTTTGTTTTAAAAAGGCCTGTCCACCTTTTTCACTGACATGAATGAGGCAAACACAGCAGGGAAACTGTCTCTGGAAGCAAGGTTTTCTTGTTTCTTCCTGTTAGAGACAGTACACAGAGTACACGGTAAAAGGTATTAGAGTTACTAGGAATACCAACTGCTAGAATAAAGTGCTACACCACACACATTCAGATTGTTTTGCCCCACCTCAGAGAGCTGGCTGTACAGCTGATGGCCACCGTCACTCTAAGCAGAAAGACAACCACCACATGCACACTCTGCAGGGTCTGCAGTAGGAACCAGTTCATCAAAACCCAATGTGGGTTACAACATCAACTCCCAGTGCTTTGAGTACACTAGTTTCATTTCCCTGCAGAATTCCAAGTACCCTGTCCTGGACATGTACTATTGCATGGTAACGTGTATCCACATTTATGTTAGATGCAGAAATGAGCTAGTATCCATTTTTTAATAAGATATTTAAGATTGCAAAAAGAAAAATAATTGTGAAATCTCTAAATATTTGAAGATTGCTGAGAGCACATTGGTAACTTAACATTTAGATTTCAGTAAACTGGAAGAGCTAAAATAAATTTTATGATAAAGTCAAACAAAATGACAGACCTAGGGGAACGATCTAAAGAGGAATGACAGAGACTGGAAAGTTGATACAAGCAGGCAATGCACAGATCGCACCATAGCCATCTCCTAACAGCAGCTTCGGTTCTTCCTGGTGCAAAAACTAAACAGAATGCTCACTGAAGCAGTTTGAGGTAAGTAACTTCAATGGAAAAATGCCAGAATCATTAAGGATGAATGCAATTAACATCCAAGGGAAGGAAAAGTCAATGAAATAGAACTGGAGTTAATATAGGTGCTAGGAATGGGGGGGGGGGAAAGGAAAATCATACTGTTCAGTGGAAAGTTAAGTCCTGACATAACTTTTTAGTAATGGAAAAAGCCACAATTAATATTATTTTGTTACTTAGAGGACAAATAAAATTATCAAATAGCACTGATTTTTTTTCAAGTAATGAAGTATACCTATGCGTAGCCAATGTACTTTGTGGAATAATCTCAGTGACAACAGAGAAAATAGGAAAGCAGAAAACAACTCTTCCCATGCCTCTATCAGAGCAACTGCTCAGTCTAAAAACATCTTCATACACAAATTAGGAAAAGGAAAAAACTCCACAGTGCAAGTACTTCCTCAAAAAGAACTAGGCTGTTATCATTCTCACTTTTATGTTTGCTTAAAAGAAACTGTACAACAGCCAGTTACACTTCACAAACACTGAAGAAATACTAACTCTTGTTTCCCTTTCCACAAGAAATCAAGTAAAGCAGAATAAAGAGCATTAACCTTGCCCAGCTTTAACTCCAAACTACTGCACAGTCTAAGCATTCCACAAACTGGCCAGGTAATTCTCTGAATTCATGAGATAAAGGCAACTTTAAAAGGGCTTGATTTTCCCAATTAAACAGTAGATCAGGATATACTGTGAAATTGAGTGAAGATAACAAAATGACCTAAACAGAGACAGGGACTTCAGGGCAGGCAATCACTTCAGCAGTTTCTGCTGGATCATACCACATGTGGCCCTTTCGCTCACATAGGTATCTCTAAACATCAAACAATCATAATACAGCAGTGGCACACTTTAGCCTCTTATATTATTATGTAACATACCACATTTATGCATATATAATGTATACACTTATACATGCATAAAATGCCATATATGTATAAAAACATACATATGTTTTTATTTGTTTATATACATAAAATCAGTCCCACACTATCAGCTGGCTAATCTGCATTCCACAGTTTCTATTACAAGTCTAAGTAATTATTTTGCTAGATTGCTGAGATCATTAGCTACTTGACATGTTAGATTTCAACTCACTACTAAGTCCTACAATTAAAAAAAAAAAAAAAAAAAAGCCTCCTGATAGTTGACATTTTTCTGTGCAAGAATCTTGGTTCTTCCTAAAAAAGAAACCCACTTCTTCCATACATGATTGCAGACAAAAGTTTGAAACCACAAAATGCAAGAGTTAGAAATAGGAGCCCCAAATGCATTTAGAGGGTCATTATTCTGTCAATTCTTGACTTTGTCAAGGCCTTTACATTGCATTTTTGCAGACTTAGTCTTACAGCTGAAATCAATACCTCAGAAGTGACTAAGTAGAACACATGAGAACCAGGAAAAGTTATGCATCCAACAGTAAGGCTTGCTATTTACTGAATCTAAATTGCTCAAACAGATATCACAAAAACAGTTTTAAGGTGCCAGCTACCAAAAGTTTAACATTTATTCAAATATTTTCAAGTTATGGAATCTTTACACACAGAATCATGTTTACCCTGGATGGAAAATGATGCTAGGTAAAGTTTTAGCATCAGAGTTATCAGATTATTATCACTATTGTAGCCACAGTTCTGAGGCAGCCTGATCTCAGCCAGGAATCAGAACTCTGCAATAGTTTAAAAGTGACTATAAGAATTTTAAATACTGCCTTGTTACCACATGTACTATTAAGCTCCATAAAAACAGAGCTCAAAAAGCAACCTATTGCTCACCCACGATAATTAGCATTAGGAGACCTAAGTTAGCCCGAGTGGCTGATACAGAGTCACAAAAACCAGCTGCTACAATGCATCGCTGTAGTTCCACAGGAGCACGGTGCATGTCACAAGGAATAAACAATTTTTAATACCTGTCTTATTTAGTAATCCAGACAGTGAACTCCGTCAGACTGGTCACCACCATCCACTCCGAAAATCTCAGTGATATAAACCAAGCAGGTTAAAGCTTTTCTGCTCCCACAAAAGTAAGCTTCGTTATATGAAAAGCTTACTTCTCCTCACTTCAGAGAGGGAAATATTACTATGTATTGAGTTCATTTAGAAAAAGGAGATGGCAGAAAATTATTAACCATGAATATCTAATCAATAAGTACCTAATCAATCTAATTATCACATGATTTATTAGACTTAGTATTAACGTTTGACATTATAGCTAGTTTTAGACTGTTACCAACCTTATAATGCATAGGCAATGACCAATAACAATTCCTTTTACCTGCCTAAAGTGAAAATCATGTATCTGCCACAGTGTGAGACTTCATCTTTTAGATAACCCCCTCGTGTGGGGTTTAACCAGTTGTACTGTCCATCACCCCACAGGCATAAAATGAACAAACCAAAAACCCCACCAAAGCACAGCCTTGATCCTGGTGGCAGACTGTCAGATCCATCTCTGAAGCAAGAACCTACACATCCCTAACGAGAAGGGGATGCTCGATTCTCTGCTTTGATCATAAACTAGAAAAACACGGGGGGGGGAGGGGGTTGAGTTGTTTTGAGGGGAGTGTTTGCTGAGACATTTTTTGTTTTATTTTAAAATATCGGCACTCTTGCCTTGGCCTTGGAACAATGGTATCAAGTTCAAGCTCAAGGTCCTTTTCAAACGCTGGCTCTCCTCTCCTTGCCAACCTTGGTGGTATAAATAGCAGCAAGCGGAGGAGCGAGCATTAAAGGTATTCTAAAACCTGAAGAGTGTTAGTGCTCTTACCGCAGGACCGAAGCAGTCTGGGTGCACGAGAGCAAGCTCTGTCAGATTTTAAACATTTCAAACGCGGTGTCAGCATTCAACTAGCTAAAAAGCTACGCCAGCAGTGTACAATTTCCATACCTTTACAAATAAAAAACCCCAAACACACAACTAACGCCCCCCTGAAGTTTCCCCAGCCCAGCGGAAGGGCCCCTCAGAGCGGACCTCGCTGCAGCTGCACCTGCGCCCCTTACCGAGGCCGCGGCTCAGGCAGAGCCACACCTTGCCGCAGCACGCGGGAGCGCGGTGGGCGGTTAGTCGCCAAAAAGAAAAGAGAGAATAAAGTAAGAGAAGCACAGAGCAGCGGTCGTCCCCGGGCCGCGGCAGTGACCCACTTCCCCGGCCACGCACCTCGGCGCCCGGGCAGCCCGGCCCCGCTCCCGCGCCCCGTTATCCGGCCGCCCCCGGGTACCGGGGGGAAAAAGCTAATACTTTTTTTAAAAAAAAAGAAGAAGTCGGTACTTACGCCGGCGCTTACGCGCCGCCCCTCACTTGTAGCTGGGTTACGCAGGAGAAAACTGCCCCGAACCGCCGTGCCGCGCTGCGGCCGCGCTTGCCGCCGGCACCGCGGCCCCCTGCGCCCCCG